>MU261894.1:0-27500 GCA_020310875.1 Ceratopteris richardii
TTGAATACTAGTGCTTCTGATCACTATGAAAGGCTAACAATGAATATTCGTCTACATATAATGATGGATTCCTATGGTCAAGTTAATAGTAATGGAGATTCAGATAAAAAATCATTATTATTGATTCAATAGCCAGAGGATGATGGTCGTGGAGATCCTTATGAAAAGACAAAGATTCATTGTGAATCCAATGGGAAATCAAATTCAAGAAAAATATTTGAAAACACTTTGGAATTGAGCTTCATCAAACATTTCGGGTCATGCATGCAAGAGAATGACGTGTTCCAGATCATTAAACATAACCAATAGTGTGTTTATTTTAAACTCTAAAGTTAGAGTTAAGGAAAAAAAGGGACAAAGCCATTGGCGATGGCAAGAAAATAAATGTAATAGTGATAATGACCACATTGATATGAATAGCGACCATGAAATTTTGCACGATAGCAATTCAGTGATGGATTTTCTTCGCAATATTAGTGTAACTTTTCACGATCAGATCGGACTTTGTGGAATGCTATTAGTAGCATTCTAGTAGTATAAAAGAAATCTGTGACGACGGGAGGAGGCCAAATGTACATTTTCTTCTGGCAAGTTGGACGCAGAGATTGTGGTGTAAGCCTGATTTGACCGACGAAAGCATGATCTGATTGGCGATATTCATCAGGCAAGTCACGGACAAAGCTGTCTTCTGATGATGACTTAGGACTACTAGGAAATCATATGACAGCAGCCAACAGATATGACAGCAGCCAACAGACATGGAAGCGCGCAAATAAACTTTATTATTTGGTCGCTATAGATGAAGTGCTCGTACCAAATCTCCATGTATATCATGGATGCCATCATGATTTGCAGATGTTAATCGAAGTGAAAGGGACAAACGTTTTTCGGAGATAATTGACGTCACCCATCAGGGCAGGATGACGACGACAAGTTCTTGCACAACCCACCCCAGCGCTCTATCTGGGAAGATTACCATTGAAGATTTGATGTATTCTGCTGCCATCAATCACTTTGACCCCAACATTGCGCTCCATTCTGAGTAACATGCAATAACTATCTTCTCTGTTTACTGTTCTGATACGAAAAGTTCTTTATCTTCTAATCCATCTAGTACATGAAAACATCTGAATTAGTCTGTAATGGTTTTGATTCCGCTAATAATTCTCTGATAAGATTGCACCAATAGTGTTGAGACTACAATAATAACTGATTTTAATACAGATTTAATACAGACTCTTGAATGGTTATGTATATATTGAAAACAGGGAATCCTTACGGTTTTGAGTTCAAAGCCTACAAATGTACAGAATTGAATTTGTTCATTAAATCGAATAAAAAAACTGGAATAGGCATCGTGTGCTTTGAAGTTTTTGGTTCAAAAGAATATTTGCGCTTGTCTATTGCTAAATTCATAGTGTTGCATGGTATTCCAAAATAGATGGTGTTGAGTTAGTTTTCATCAATGCATCATTTTAATTAAGAAGAATGTCATTATTTAGAATATGGAATAAAATATGTATGCAAAATCATAGTTTGAATCCCACGAGCTGCTAAATGCAAATAAATTTAATATTTAACATTTTAAAGGCATGAATCTTCAAATATTGACAATCGCAAAAACTCAAATAAGTTACTATTTCAAATTTTCATAAACCCTAACATTTGCTATATAACATGTTCAAGTTCCTTTTGATACAAACTCATTGAAAGTTCGAATGATTTCAACTGAACAAATAACATTGTAATGATTTCCAAATTTCAAACCATGAAAAGAGTTTTTTTTGAATACAATGATAAAAAAGTTTATGAATTGAAACTTCTTTCCTTTCCTTATGAATTGTGATGATGTAGTCCTTTCCTATGTCAAATGAAAATATGTTTCCAATATTGAACTTGTTTCCAAGAAGATCTTTAAACGATTGTGAAAAATTTTCTAAAGCACAGGTAATTAGCATAAGGTTTTGCTAATGATCTGATCTATCTCTTTAAATTTTATCTGAACACCTGAGCTTGCTAAAGTCATCCTGCATGAGCTGTAGAACTTGGCATTTGAATTGATCCACCAACCGAGCATCCTCATACTTTTGACATCGTGAACCCGATGTGAAGAAACGGCACTGCAACTCAGGTACACATAACTTCTATTTTTTGCATATGCATTGACAAAGTTAGCAAAAAGTCATGGGCTTCTTCTTCCATGTGAGTGGGAGCTTGATTCCAAAACCTTGCACTTTCCTGGGTGTTGAGGGCTGATCATATTTGGTCCAAGCACCTCCACGAAAATTGGCAAGTAGTTATCCTCTTCTCGCCACCCCTCTCATCGACATTTGAAGTGGATATGTTTGCACATATTCATTCATTACATATTGGATGTATTAGAATTTGATCAAAACAAATTGTATAATGTTTATACACACATTCACTTTGAGCCTCTTCTTCGAGCCATATTCAAGTAAATGAACATGATAAAGTATTAAATATTGCAAAATTAAATAAGACAAGATTTTGGACTTGGAAACACAATTCAAAAACTTAGGAGAAAAGCTAAATTATCAAATCAAGCCAAATTTGAAGAAGTTTTTTTATTAAGAGATAAACTTAGTGATTTTTTCAATATAAATCATGGTGATGTGTGGTATATTAAAGGAATTTATTATGAATGAAGTTACAAATTTAAAGAGCAAAATTGATGAATTGACTAAGTAAGTAATGAGTTACCTAGATGCAAGTGCAAGCATGAACATGAAACTCAAAACCTATCTACAAAAGTGCATTATAAAAACCATATATTTGACCATAAGCAATCCACCCATAGGGCTATGAATAGGAGAGTGAAATATCCATTAAGATGCTTTTGGTGTGATCAATTAGGCCATATGTATGATGATTGTTTTGCTTATGATGATGCATGTAAATTGCAATTACTCACCACAATTGACCATAAGATTTGTGATTTTCAAGCCCATCTACCTTTGCATTTGAACTTAGGTAGAGGAGGGATGAGAGAATATTTTGATCAAACCAAATTTAAATCAAGAACATGTAAAAGGATTTAAAAACAGTGGAGACCTAAGAGCTATGATAAGAAATAAATTTCTAAACTTAAAAGCTATGATGAGAAAACAAATTCTAAACTTAAGAGATATGATGAAAAGAGTTTTTGTGAATTAAAATCTATGACCAAATTTGAGACTCAAAGTAAATTCTTTGACAATGAGCAAAATCTCCCGAAACCTAAATTTATTGATATGCAAAGATATGATCAAATGACATTGGGCAAGCAAAAGATTGATAAAGTAGTATATGAAAGGATAACGGATGATGAAAATAAAATTCAAAAATCAATAAACTTTGAGAAAAAGCAAAATACATATCATGTGAATTGTGAACCTAAATGCTTAGAAAATGACAAAGTTTTTGATCAACATAAATTTGATAAATTAAAAGTCCAACCATATGATGAAACAAATGTTCACAATAAATTTGATGATGCCAAAGAAATTAGGGAAAATATGAATTTATCCAATGATCAAAATTTGATGAATAAGGAAAGGAAAATGGGTACAAAAATCTATACAAAAAATTGAGTAAAATACTAAAAAATCTTCAAAATCTATGAAAAAGAGGAAAAAGAAATTAAAAGGATAATTTTCTTATGATTTTTTATTTATATCTATGTTCAAATTTGATGAAATTTAATGATAAATATTTCCAAAATTTTGATGAATTTATACACATATTTGATTTAATGCTTGAAGATTTTTCTAAGAAATTTTCTCATTAAAATTTATCCAAACTTGATGAAGTTGTACATATTTTTTTTTTCTTTCAAAAGATTTATGTGCTAATTTTTGTGCTTTAGTTTACAAAGAAATGAATTTCTCATGATAATTTTCTATGAAACTATTTGAAGAATTTTTTATAATTTTCCTTTGCTAAAGAAAAAAATGATCTTTTCATGATAAATTCTCCATATGAAATTTGATTTTTCCTTAAAAAAAAAGAATTAAGAATATGTAGATGATTTTCTTTTAGCAAAATATGATGGGAAAAAAGATGATTTTCTTGTGACAAAAATATGTTTTTATTCGGATAAAAATATGATGAAAAATTATATAAAAATATAATGAAAAACATGTTTGAAAAATATAATGAAAAATATGATGATTATGATATGATGAATGTTGGAGTTAGATGTCTTTAGAAGCACACGAACAACACAAGGAAGAAGAAGAAGCTCGAAGCACAACACACAATGCTGAATGTATTACCACTAGAATGTACAAAGATAAGTAGTCCATTATGGCAATTAGTGTAGCTACAAGCCGGGGGAAAAAAACCTCCTAAAGAGGGAAAAAAGTGCCCTAGTGGTCCTAGAGTGTTCACACACATCACTACCTAAATATATCAACAATTCCCCCCCTTGGGGGTGATGCGGTGAACAAGGATCTAGCACTCATGTACAAGGAAGTGCCAAGCTATGTGGAATCAATCCACAAAAGGAAGTAAGCCCAACGTTTTGCGAAAAGCTTCAAACTTCTCCCTAGGTAGAGCCTTTGTAAAAAGGTCTACAATGTTCTCGTGCGTGGGCACATATGCCAAGCTCATCGCCCTAGCAGAGAACCTCTCCTTGACATAATGATAATGCACCTCAATGTGCTTCGTGCGAGCATGGAACACAGGGTTCCTCACATCTGCCAAGTTTTGACTATCAGTGAAGATGGTGGTGGTAGAAGACTGACCAACACCAAAATCATCCATAAGGTGTCTGAGCCACACACACTCACCAATCGTTGTGAAAGCTGTCCTATACTCAGCCTCACAACTGGAAGTGGCCATAGTAGGCTACTTCTTGCTCAACCAAGATATACCTACCAAGCATGAAGCAAAAGCCACTAGTGGACACACGAGTGTCATAGCAACCATCCCAATCACTATCACAAAAACATGCAAATCTAGCGGTAGTGATCCCCCCTTGGGATAAAACAATCCAACTAGTCGGGTACCACTCAAGTAGCGAAAGATGGGCTTAATCGCCTACCAATGCTTGACACTTGGGCAATGCTTAACTTGCTCATTTGTGAGACAACAAATTGAATATCTGGCTGAGTAATGCATAAGTAAATCAAGCATCCAACAGACTGTTGATAGAGAACAACATCAAATGCATCTCCAACATCATGAAGACTCAATCATAAACCTGCCTCCATAGGAGTGGCAATAGGCTTAGAGTTTTCAAGGACAAAACGTTGCAAGAATGTGTCAATATATTTTATTTGAAAAAAAGCCATTCCACCATCAATTTGCATAAACTGAATGCCCCAAATAGTGTTGCAAATGCCCCAAATCAGATATCTCAAATGAGGCATGCAAATCAGCCTTAAAATCAACAATATGCATGTCATGAGGACCAGTGAGCAGCACGTCATCAACATATACCACAATGATCAGAAGCACATCATTAGCATGCTTAACATATAATGTACTTTCAGTTGGGTTGTTCTCAAAACCATGTGCAATGAGATATGCATGTATCTTTTCATAGCAAGCACATGGTGCTTGCTTTAAACTTGCACACCTGGTCTTCATGCCCTTTCTGCATAAAGCCATGGGGCTGAAAAACATACACATCTTCATGCGAGTCACCATTCAGAAATGCTGTTTTAATGTCCAATTGATGTACATTCCAATCATGATGAGCTGCAAGTGCACAGATGCTACGAATAGTAGTCATTCAACAAGTATGAGAAAAATTTTCATAAAAATCAATGCTCTTTCCTGTGCATAACCCTTTGCAACAATCCTAGTCTTATACCTATCAACCGTTCCATCAGGTTTATGCTTCAGCTTGTATACGCACTTAGTGCCAATGGCCTTCTTGCTAGGAGGCAAGTCACATAAAGGCCATGTACCATTTTTCATGATAGCATCATATTCAGATTGCATTGCGTCCGTCCAATGTTCTGAATGTTGTGCTTCATCAGACAAAACAGGTTGAGTCTCATCAGAGAGACTAGAGGCAGCCATAGCATAACAATTTGATACAAAAGAGGCACTATGAGAGCCTGAATGAGTACGATATGAAAAATATGCATCTAATTTGCTGTCACGCAAGGTCTCCACCAACCATTTTGGCATAGTCTTTGCCTGCTCAATATCAGCTCTCTTATCAACAAGTGCATCATGTAAATCTGCATAAAAAATGGAATGATTTGCATCATCATATGAAACCTGCAAAGGCTGAGAAGTTGCCTCATTAGGACCAGCACTAGACTGTCCACTTGTAAAAAGAGGTAGCAAAGTATCATACATGTCTTTGGAGCTAACAGATGTCTCCTTAGTACATGAAAGTAAGGGCTGAATAGCATCTTCCACAAAAACAACATCATGGCTAACCAGAATGCATTTAGTCTGTGGACGATACAAACGATAGCCTTTGCTTTCAGAATTGTAACCAACGAAAATGCATTTTACTGATTTATCATCCAATTTTCTATGATGTTGTTTAGGCACTAATGCATATGCCAAACAACCAAAAACACATGGATGAGCAACATATGGCTTGCCACCATGCACCAAGCCTTATATGGAGTGATAGACTATAGTGCTTTAGTGGGACACATGTTAAGTACATATGATGCACACATGACAACCTCAAGACATAAACTATGTGGAAAAGCCTTACTCTTGACCATACACCTCGCCATCTCCATGAGTGAACTGTTCTTCCGTTTAGCAACCCCATTCTATTGAGGTGTATATGACATTGTATATTGATGTTTTATCCCACGTTCAACCATAAATGTATTAAAGTTAGAAGACATATATTCCCCCCCTCGATCAGAACGGAGGGTGCCCATTTTACATGCTGACAGATTTTCAGCCAAAACCACAAACTGTTTGAAGCACATAAACACTTTGGACTTTGCCTTCAATGGATATACCCATGCATGCCTAGAAAAATCATCGATGAGAGTCACGAAGATAGTTCTCAAAAGAAGGTGTCTGCATAGGACCACATACATCACTATGTGCAAGCTGCAATTTCTAAGTAGCCCGAACTGAACCATCTTTTGGAAAGGAGGAACACTGCATTTTGGCCAAAATATAGCCTTCACAAACATGTTTCTGGGGTGCCTCAAGTTTGGGCAAAGAGGACACCATTTCAAATTTTTGCAGGCATAGCAAACTAGCAAAATTTAGATGAGCAAAGTGTGCATGCCAAAGCTTTGCCTCTGACATAGCTTGAGAATCATGTACTGCGCATGCCAAATCATTTGCACATATTTCATAGTCTATGAGCTTATACAACCCACGACATAAAATGCCAGAAGCAATAATGACATCGCCATTTTGACACATCATGAACTGTACATCTATCATCAACAAATTTCACAACCAAGCCAATCTTGGCTAATGCAAAAACTGATAACATATTTTTCTTGATCCTTGGCACAAATAAAGCACCTGACAAAGTGAAAGAACTACTATCAACAGTAGTCAAAATGATATTACCAACTCCTATAATAGGATAGGAGGAGTTGTTGGCACATGTAATAGTATTCCCTATAGGGGCAGGCTCTTATTGAGGTGACAATATTTCCCCAAGTTCTTCAAGGTTCTATAGACCAAGAATGAGAAATTTAAGGCTTTCATAGCATGGAAAGAAATAAGGCCCCCTTCGCAATTTATAAGTATATAAATATGGCAAATATTTATGATTCCTTTTATTAGAAGTATTGAAGAATTTGGCAAATATTCACACTAAATTATATTGAAACTACAAAAGCTTGATATTTGGAGTTGAGGATCGTTCAACCTCAATACTATATAGAGGAAGGAGCCTAGATTTCAAAAATATGAAAAAATAAGGGATGAAAAAATAAGGGAACATGTATGTTTCCGATTCAATCCCATACGCACAACCCACTCTCTCTCATAAAGTGTGATATGCTTCTTTTTACATCCCATATGTGTTTCATATGATTCATGAAACACTAGTTCTTTCTCAAAAATTTAAAAAGAGAACTATCTTCAATGAACATTCGTTGAAAAAGAGGGAAAAATAATCTTTGCTTATTTGAATTTCTCCTTTTAACGCTTGAACATGAGAGACAGTCCAGCTCGTTGCTCTTCGTGGAGAGAGAGAGAGAGAGCTTATGCTTGATGGAGAAATGGGAGCACTCATTTTGTAGGTGAAGTCAAGAATCCATCACATGTAGGATTAATGCCTCAGCCTGCGCGCTCTACGATTTGATAAGGAGGAAGATGGAGGGAGAAGAAGACTCACACCCCCCCCCCCCCCCCGCCCCACAACAAACATACATGTACGTACTTGGGGAAACAGGGAGCAGACAAATGAGAAGCACTTTATATAAATGGCGAATACATCAAAATTTCTCCCTTCCAATGTATAATTTTTTGGGCTAATAGAACATCATATAAACTTTTTAAAATTAGCCAAATTTTATTTAAAAAAAATAAAATAAAATAGCGATATGGCTATAAATCGCCCCTAACTTTTCCCCCGTTTCGGAGTCACTTCGGGGGAGAAAATAAGGCTCAAGCGGTAAAGTTTTTCTTTTCTCTTTTTTTCCTTCTAGGGGAGAGGGATGCATGGTTCCCTTTGCGTTCTCATAAGGGAAGCTTGGGTTTCTTTCAATGCTTGGATCTAGCATTAGATGAAGAGGGACGTCTGCCATCCCTCGCATTGAATACTTTAAAATTCATTAATTTAATGCATTAACAAATCAGTTTTTCTCATGGAATTATGAGCGTAGGAGTGCTTCAGGTAGAAATTAGTCTCAGGCCGCTAAGGCAGGTGGTTGGGCCTCTCGCCTCTTGAGGCGGGGGTGAGGGTTCAACCCCCGCCTGAAACATGTAAGGGACATATATAACTTGGAAAGATGAAGCATGTGGCTGATGTGCCACAGTTTTTCCAGCCCCACGGTAGTTGTGACCGTCGTGTAACCCAGCCATGTAAACCCCTATTCTTGTGTAAGGGGGGTCCCATGGCTACTATGCCTCTTCTTGTGGTGTAAGGGGAGTCCCATGGCTACTATGCGCTTCCTTGTACAGTTGCAATTTCAAAGTTAAAGCCCGAGGGAGTAGGCCTCGGCAAAACCTCCATTAAAAAGAAAAATTATTCTGTTGATCACAAATATTGTCTCATCAATCAAATTTAGGAGTTGTCCTCGATACTCGAAACTACTCAACTGAGGAATGCCTGTAGCATTACATGGTTCAGTATCTCAACATCTCATGTTTACGAGATCATTCTCATGAAAATGAAAAACAATAAGAGTTGCAGAGAATATTAACTTGAAGTTCTGATTAACACTGTCTACTTGATCAATATGGATTAAGCAGTACAGGCGTGGATTTAGATGTTCAGAAATTTAGCCCTTTAGAGTTCTTTTCGTTCAAATTCATATTGCAGTGGAGCATATCACTTGATAATCAAATGTGTGAGGCAGATGATCTGATGTGATGCATCATTATGATAGATTTCATGGTTAACTGCTTCGATGAAGGCTGATACTTGATGATAGTTCTTTGCGCCCGAGACGGAGCTCTAGGTCAATCACGTTGCTGCAAGTTTCACGATCCTTCACGATTGATGCGCAACTATCGTCCATCTTGCAGAGATCACAACGCAAAGGTGCAACAGAAGTCGATGACGACGTTCCTGCCCTTGTCGACGCCTGTAGATTCATACAATCTCCCGACAATCCTGCATCGCAGCCTCTGCGGAGAGACCTTAAGCTCCATCGTCCACCTGTATCACACAAAGAACTCTCTCTCTCTCTCTCTCTGAAACACACACACACATATTAGTATTTGTTCATCCATTGTTTCCACTTGCGCGTTGCTGATGAATCAAGTTCAAACAAATGTTCTGACGTGTTCCCTGTGCAGCTGCAGTTTCGACCGCATACAGAGAAATGTGCCCTTGGTATGCGATTCTGCGCCTCTGGAAAAACTGACGCGTAAATCTCTGGAAGTTTTGAAGGTTGATCTTTGGGTTTGAGAGCCGGTGAATGCATTCGCTTTAAAGGCAGCACGGAGCCGACGGCGACGCGCCTAGCACGATCTCGGCGATGCATATTCATGTGCCCTCCCAGAGCCTGAGCTGATGAAAACGGGCGATGGCAAAGAGAGCAACCGTAGAAGCGAGGAGGCCATTGGCTACAACGTCGGATGTCTTCCTGAAATGCTCTAATTTCAGAGTCATTATCGTAGCAAGTAGTGTGGAAGTGGCTGGCCGTATCACCGCCCGAAGCAGCGCCTTTGTTCCATTCCTGTGCATCCATCGGACGCTGAGGCGTCAAATTACTCTCTGTAGTTGTACTCCCTACCGTTAGGAAGGTTCTGGTCAAGTTCGAGTCGCCCGACACAGGAGAAGATGGCTGTGATGATCTGCAGCATCTTGCGCAGCTCTCTCTCTCTCTCTCTCTCTCTCTCTCTCTAATTTTCATAGACGAGAGGCATTAACATACGCGCTCCGTCATACTCTAGAGTGAATCATTCCATAGCCAAAAGCTCAGGCCCGTCTTCTCCTTGAGGTACGAAGCAGAACCGAAGATCATAAGGCAGGACTCTAAGGACATCGGACCGATTTCGTCAAAGTCTCGAGCTACGTCTTCTGTGACAGGAATCGTACCCTGCATAATAGGATACTTTATCTAGTTGCTAGACCAAAGTGAGAAGCAAGCAAAGGCGGAAACAGGAGAAGCTCGTAGCTGCGAGGGATCGCATCTACCTTTAACAGATAAATATGATGGCAGGCCTCTGACTAGAGAGGGAGAGAGATGCATTTTGTGGCGTCCTTTTCGTACAGACCATATCGACAACCTCCAGGACTGTTTACCAAACACGAGAGAACCCCACCTTCTGAACAAAGAAAAACATCAATATCTGCTACAAAATACACCATCGCCGCACCTGAAAGGATTAGATCGTTCGAGGGTTTACTAGAATGTGTATGGAAGACGAACAGGATGACGATGAGCTAAATAAGAATATTCGCGTTAGACTTTTGTTGTCGCTTGATGCTGAAACTTATTTAGTTGATGTCGATACGATCTTCTAGCAGGGAAGAAAATGTACATGTCATTTCTCGGAGGAATAAGCCAGCTTCCAGATTAGATAATGTATTGTAAACTGTGAAAAATCCAGCTTCAGCTGTGAGGTCGAAACGTGCCATCGCCACACGGCTTAAAGCAGAGGAAAGTAATGTTATCAGCCTATCAACAGGATTAATCCGCGTCAGGTTAACAATCTTTTGTCATGGATCAGCTCACTCCAATCCATATTCTCTGCAGTGCAACCTCATCAACACTCGTGTCTTTCAACCAAACGCATCTCATTTTCAAATGTGCTCACAATTCGAAGCTCATGTTCCCGTCTATTCCAATTGATTGAATCTCTCTTCTAAGATTATCTAATTTCATGTCAGAGTCACTTCACGAAGTACCTGATTCTGACAAACAAACTAGAATGGGGATCTAATACCTCATCACGCACATCGCTTGATAAAGCCTTTAATATGATCCCATGAGATTTTCCCAATATTTTCTTCTCTAAAAGCATAATACCTCTTGATTATGCAAGTACTTGGGGGCACATGGTTTATGACTTTAAATTTGTTTTTTAAGCCTTAAGATGGCTATATTTACATGGTTATTAAGTGTAGTATCGGCGAAGATTTTTCACGAAACCCAAAATAGTAATGTACAAAATTAATCGATTATAGAGTTTCATGTTTTCAACTGAACAACCTACTCTTGACTATGAAGTTGAATTTCTACGGGATTCATAATCGTAGCCCCAAGAACTCACCGTGAACAACTCGATTTTAATACATCCTGCATAGATGCTGCTAGCAACAATCCAAGAAGCTATCTGTTCAGATTAAGAAATGGAAAAACTTAGAGTTTACGTCGTGTGGAAGTCTTCACCAACAATGTTCTGAACAAGTTCATGACACAAGGCATGAATGCGCCAATAATCTCTATTGTAGATTTCTCCAATGGAATGGTCATCTTATCCCTTAGATTTGTGTATTATGAAATGCACACCAGTTTATGAAAAATGGGATTTTTGTTTTTCATTGTGACGTATTCTTGCGTTCCAAAAACATTCATTTTCTATAGAACTCTATACTATAATTTATCTTCACTTATTTAGGGCAAATAATGAGCTTTACAAATCACTTAGTTTTTAGGGATCCAACCTTTAAAATCTAGACTTCATCACTGTTTTCTAACAGAGAGGGAAGAGAGACAGATCCCAAATATTGTACTCCATCGGCACACCCATTTCTTTGATTAAGAAAACACTACTTTAAAAACGAAGCTTGTATGAAACTTTTGTGGAGAGAGAAAATGGAAGGTTGATGGTCACACATCTTAAACAACTCATCTAGATTCCAAACAAGTAGACACAAAAAGTACGAATGTATTGCAGGATCTAATACAATGGGATCTATCTTGCATTGACGTTTACTTCATGGAATTTTCTTCCATTATCCTAGATTCTAATTTATTAAAGACATGTTCATTTCATTGAGCATATAACACTCTATTCCATATATAACTATAAATCACTTAATTGTGATGGATTTGTTTTGCAATACTAAGCCCATTTTGTTAATTGGGATGGTTACTGTATAACATATAAGTGACATTTCTTATATATAAACATGTTCATATGGATCGAATGTATCTCACGATATGTTTGGAGACATTGTGTAATATGGACGATGAGAAATTGAGATTTGGAACCCTCCCTTAGAGCTTTGCACACATGGGCTCTCGCATGAGTGCCATGTGGCACCCTTTGTGAGGAGTCCATGTCACGAACTCTTCTTCATATGGAGAAAGAGAGAGAATGATTTAGAGCCAAGTGTGCGGCTGGGTAGAAAAAAGAATTGAGACCTATGTTTGTGTACTCTGTGAGAATAGGCGATGGCCTTTTTAGAGTTTCTCTTCTACCAAAATAAGAGATCAGATAATCAAGGGAATAGGATCAGGATATTTGGTATTGGAGTTGAATAGGACGTGTAGGCATCCTTAAACAAGACACAAGGTAAAGGGATCATTTGGACACAACCTTATTAAGGGGTTGTCGAGTGCCTCAAGGGGCTCTTCCCCCCTCCTTTTCCCCTTAAAGCTGATGAACTTGCTTCTCGAAGACACTAAGTATACGCACCAAATTGCGTATGAGATAGTTGTATATGGGACAGATCCCCCTTCTTGTGAATGACTGGCACAAAGAAGAAGAAACCATTTCTCTCCTTGGGTTTCAGATAAACCTGTTTTTTTTTTCAATCACTCATCGATTTTCAACCACCAACCAAAGGTGCTTTGGAGGAGTTGGGCAACATAATCACACACACATATACTATGGAATATGAACATTGGGATGGGAAAAGAAAAACATGTGAAGACCTTCTATGAATGCAATTTTGAGCTTGACATCACGACACGTTGTCATTTCACCTATCTACACTCACAACCTCTTCTTTTGGTAGTCATAACTTCACGCTAAGAGATCCAACTCGAGTGATCTTGGTCTTGATTCAAAGCTTCTCTTTAAAGATTCAATTTTCAATATACATTACATCTTTTTGGACAATATTTGATAGATCAAAAAATCGCCGCAACAATTCAAGAAGAACCATTCAACCACTTATGGCCCTTGTTTTGGAGCGTTTTGTGTTTGATTTCACTTTTATCACTTAATATAGTGTCGTATGAACGTGATGTATAGATGTGTTGTAGTCTGCTTTCAAGATTGGCAAGGACTAATGATAATATTAAAAAATTTTCAATTTTGGTTTCCCTGTGGTTTTTGAGTGCCAAGAGGTTAGTTTTGGAGCTCTCTTGAGTGGTTTATGGTGGTAAGATCCTCCTCAGGCCAATGAAACATTTTGAATTTCATTTTGGGACTAGAAATAACCTTAATCAGAGCCGTACTGCTTTAAATATCACCTCAAAATCACTTTGGATAGCTTGGATATCACTAGCGAAGTGCTCTTGTGATATTTCTATCTCTTTTGATATATGAATTTACTTCAATCTTCATTTGGCTCTCTAGTTTAAATCTTGGGGTGGGGGGGACATGGAAAAGTGAGGGTCAAAGCAAATTAGAACAAACTTCCCCACCTAAAGACCAAATTCTAGTTGAAATTTCTCTCCTACCTCAAATTTGTTTTGGTGAAGGTTAGCATATACTCTAGCCCTATTGTGATATCTTTTAATGTTCTCCTTAGCAAGCATAAGAGTATCATTCATTTCTTTTGAGAATTCCTCTACAACATGGACTTTCTCATGTTGCAATCCTACTCCATAAGGAGTTCTTGGTTGAAACCCATACATAATCATAAATGGACTAATGTCAAATAGACGAGTTCATCACACTATATATGCAAGCTGTACTATAGGTAAGAAATCTTCCCTATTACTTTGCTTTTTATTTACATATGCTCCAAGCATATCTTCTAGGATTTCATTGACCCTCTCTATTTTTCCATCTATCTATGGATGTTTTGCCATTCTCATGCTCAATTAAGTATCCAACATCTTGAAGATTGCTCTCCAAAAGAGGCTAGTAAAGTTCCTATCCGGATTTGAAACGACATCTAATGGAAGATTATATAATTAATATAGGTTCTCAACAAACAATCTAGCCGATTGAGGTGTCTTCATTTTACTATGAGTTTGAATAAACCTAGCCATTTTGGTTAGCCTATGAATAATTACGGAGACTCAATCATGCCCTCTTTATGTCTTAGGTATTTCTACTATAAATCCATGAAGACAATCCCCCACTACACATTGGGAATATCCAATGGGTGGAGTAGACCTCCTATCCTCCATCTCTCATCTTTATTGACCTCGTATTTTATACATTTGAAAACATACTCTTGGATGTCTTATGAAGTCGACGCCAATAAAAAAGCCTCTTAACAATATCATAAGACTTGTTAACTCCTAGGCCATGTGCCACACTAGGTGTGTCATGACACTCATTCAATATATTCCGTCTTATCTCAAAATTTGTAGGGATACACCTTAAGTTTGTACAATAGATATCCATAATGGATATTGTAGTTTATCCACTTGAATCCTTCTTGAGAACCCATGGATACTCCATCCTCACTAGGAACTCATGTGTCATGATCCCCCTTCTCTATGGTTTCCCAAATCTCCATGTATGTACGATAAAGCCTACATTTACCTTTGATGGACTGAAGTAGCTTACAAGTGACTTGATCAAAACTGAGTGCATTGGGGATAGGAATGCAACTAAGCAAGTCAACCAACACATTATACTATCCCTTCAATACATACCTAAGCTCATAGTCAAACCCTTGAAGGGTCTTTGTCGAATGAGCTTGAAAACCTTTAAGGTTTGTTTGATTAGAGAGCCACTTAATGCTCTCTTGATCAAATACTATCATATATAAGTAATTATGCCAACTTCTTCAAAACATGGAAAATTGAAAACGTTTCCTTCTCATAGATGGAGTATTGTTTTGAGCTTGTTCTAGATTTTTGCTCTCAAAAGCTATTGGTCCACCATCCTAAACCAAAATCACTCCTATAGCAAAATCACTAGCATTAGTATCAACCATAAAGGGTTATTGGGATGTCTATATGTAAAAGTAGAGATGTGGCAATTGTTTTCTTCAACTTTTCCATGGTTTGCTTTTGTTTGTTTCCCCAATAAAAGGTGTTCCCTTTCCCTGTAAGTTGTTCTGTCATATCTGGACAATAGTTTGGCATAGTTGTTAATGAATCTATGATAGTAACCTGATAAACCTAGGAAGATCTGAAGCTCTTCTACTTTACGAGGATCCATCTAGATTCCAACTTGGACGAATACATGCCAAAGGTAATACCCCCTAGCTTCAAAAATTCACACTTTGATTCCTTTGCAAAGAGTGAATTTTCCCATAACACTTCGGATACTTTCCTCAAATGTTTGAAATGTTCCTCATCTGATGTTTTATGTCAAAAAATCATCTACAAGTCCACTACAAACTGCCCTAGATCTGGTTGTAGAAAACTATTCATGAGCTCCATAAAAGTGGTGGGAGCACTAGCAAGACCAAAGGACCAAAATCTCATAGTGCGCATATCGAGTTCTAAAAGTAACTTTAAGGAGATCCTTTTCCCTAATTTTAATCTAATGATATCTTGATCTAAGCTTGCTAAAATACCTAGCTTGATGGAACTGATCAAATAGATATTCCAAAGTAGGGATTCAAAACCCACTATTTATTGTTACCTTCTTTAATGCTCTATAATCTATACATAGTCTCATAGAGAAATCTTTCTTTTTGACTAGGAGCATAAGTGATAGCCAAGGTGAGTAACTAGGTCTAATGAAGCCTTTATCTAAATAATTCTAAAGTTCCTTTTCTAAATCTTTATGGTGAGATACACTAAGTCTATAAGGTGTCTTGCAAATAGCTTTAGTGTTAGCAACTACCTCAATGGCATGATCAATGTGTCCTCTCTTTGGTGGTAGCCCTCTCAAAACGTGAGTGGGAAAAACATCCTTCTATTCAAACATTAAAACCTTAATACATTTAACTACACACTCTTGCAAAAATGAATAATGGAAATTCATGTTCTTATTTACATTACTCTCATGAAGATATACATCAGGTAAATTGCTTATACAATGATCAAGATCATAACCATACAACAAAAAGATCTATGTACATTCTAAAAAATGGAACAAAGTGACTAACTCAAAAGATGAGATGAGAGGTGCACTGGATACATCTCTCTCTCTCTCTACCCTTGAATATGAAATCTACTTCCATTCTTTAAAAACTCAAGAGTGTTATTATGGCACTTGTGTTTAATCATGCCTCCCAACCCCCAAAGACACTCTCTACCTAACACAAGATCTATTCTTTCTATGTTCATAACTTCGAAGTCCACATTATCAATATATGCCGATGTCTAGTCTCCCAAACTAGACAGTATAGTGTCCCATATCCTTTTATCCTCACTCTCCATCATAGATACAATGTACTTATGTGCACTGGGTCATTGGGGAATCCTCAATTTCTTGAACAAGGTATAGTGAATAAAAAAAGGACACTTTGTTCTTGTATAGAATACCATGAAGCCTAACCAAATCATTAGGTCTAAATTGGAGTGATCACAATGACTCAATCAAGAAACATGTATTCTCTATGTCCTCATGCATCACTTCCACCTCTTGCAGCTAAGGCTGCCATGTACTAGAAGTGTTTCACAAAGTGGATCACCTTTCCCTCTTGTTATGGGTTGTATTAGTCCCTATTCGTGCTTTCTTCTCTTCCCCTTACAAAGGTAATAGTTCCACTGTGCATGATTAGGAGACGAGTACCTAAAGCACATGTTTTTTCTCTTAGTTTTTCATATTGTTGTGTGGGTTGGCACTTGTGGTTTTAGTTTATTTATGAAGAATTGATTTTTTCCCATCACCATCTTTTTTTAATACTTTGTAGTACTAATAGATTTGAGGGATTGATCTATCTCCATAGGAGTATATTGAGGATGGTTATGGTCTTCATATATATGTGCCTACTTGATCATCTCCTCATATTTTAAAGTGTGTTTCTCCTTACTATTCTCTTAATGGTCTTGTCCAGCCCTCTCAAAACCCCCCTAGATTTTTGAAAATGATCAAGCCCCTTGAGCTTCAAGATGATGTCTCTAGAGTGAGATATGTATACAGATTTCAGTCTACATCTCTTTGTGATCATATCCGACTCATTCCCATTCCTCTCTTCTTCATCTTAGAAAGAAACCCCTTGAGGAAAAGAGTTTCAAAATGATTCCAATCTATGGGGGTGGAGTTCACCTCCTTGAGACTCATCCACCACTTGTAAACGCATGGGCCAAGCAAGAGGCTCACTTCAAGCTTGCAATACTCAGGTGGGGTGCCCTCTAGTTGATGCAAGGCATCCACTTCTACAAGAAAGTGTAGGTTGCATCCTTTTTTCTTTCTTGGCCAACCCCCATGAAGGTTGATTGCTTAAGGTCTTTCATGAGGGGAGTCCTCCTAGATCTTTCCCCTTTTTGTTTGCTAGGTTGGAGAGTCTCCTTCCTAGCTGTCTCATCTATGAGAAGAGTAGAAGTTCCTCTTTCCTTTCTAGTAAGGAAAGAGCTAACTTGTGTCTCTAAAAGAACATCTGGATCTTCAATTGTTCCAAGAGAAGTCATGCTACCTATCACAATATCTACCTTATGGGTTTATTCCTTGAGCTTGTCAAATTATTTATGTGTAACAAACACATTATAAAGCTTAGTGTAGTCATCTTATTGTTCCACCTCTCGCATCCTTCGACTTTGACTAAAGAGAATAGGAAAGATAGCTTACAAGCTTCAACCACTAGAGAGTATCCTAATCCATCCAATATTTCATGTTATCTCGATTAAGAAGAGTCTAGCTGAATCTGACAACCTCATTTTAGATAGTGAGGTAGTAAAGCCTATTTCTATTCAATCTATTCCACATTAACATGAGAGGATGTGACACACTTGCGAGAATGCGCCGTTCGCTTCGCCCCGTGAAGGCTTAAGCGAACGAATGAGAGGACATTTATATTGTGAGACTTTGGTAGCTTGCCCTTGTCTCCCTAAACTTTTGACTTGTTAGCTATAGAGACCTTGGTTGCTTGCCCTTGTCTCCCTAAAATAATCAATGACAACTTGTCAAATAGTATAATTCTAAATTAAAAAAAATTGCTTACTGTACTAGAGTAATGAACAATGTGGTGCTCATCTAGAACTATGAGTCATTTGTGGAGCTTCCACAAACTCGTTCAATAACAAGTGTACTATAAAATTCCTAAATAATCTAGTTATGCCCCAAAGCTCTACGTACAAATACTAAAAATAAATGGAAATCGTTTCCAAATAGTATTTAATCTCTAAACTCAAGTAAATTTGCTTGGTTCACTTACTATAATGAAATGAAACTAAAAAAAGGCCTTATCTTCATCCACAATATGAATCCAAGATGTCAATCGGTGATATCAAGATATGATGTTCCAAACTATGGACCAAAATCCCCCATACAAAGTAAATCGCAATCAACTCTATGGAACTAAGTTAGTCATACCAAGTCAAGATATGCTCAGAGAATACAAAACCTATTGGAACTACCATCACCTTCTCAATAACAACATTCACACTACCCTCAGAAACGTATCTGGTTTGGATTTTATCTTGCATGCATAGGGCCCTAGACCATTGATCTTGCCAGTTGGATTATCGAGCATCTGTATTTAGCTCAGTAGAGATGGAAACAAAAATACATCATCCATGACTGTTGTGCCCTTATTAGCATTCTCTATATGTGTTTGACCTATGATATGCCCATTGAACACACCATGACTAGTGAAGCATTAAAAGCATTCAAGGGATTCACCAAAAAGGCTAGAAAAACTAGCAAAGGACAGGCAGATAAGCGCATGAAAGGTTCTATCCCATGCTTGTAGGTTTCAGAGTCTCCATCACCACAACCATCTCCTCAACAGTCTCCAACGGAACCCCTTGCACCTGTACAACCAATACCAATCCGCCTCTCACGACCCATTATCATAGAAGGTACTACTAGTGCGATAACCCCTCAAGCACCCATCACTCAGGAAACTACTACTGCAACAGGAGCAATTCCCACCATCATTGGTGTAGAAGCCTTTTCTTTCCCCATACCGAACTTGGAAGCAGAACCCACTAACACCACCTTCGATTTCAAAATGCATGACACTTTCTCCAGCAAGTTCCAATTTTCAGAAGGGTAGTTTTTCTCACAGGAACATCCCAACTATCCTACCACCCCCCATGATCAACCACAAGAGCACATAGTCTCCAACTCAGAGATAGAAGAGAGAACAAAGATCGATGATGATAATGGCGATGATGAAGCCAATCAGGATAGCCATGACTCTCAAGAGGATGTGCAGAATGAAGATCGAGAGCAACAAACCAAAGCCCAAGGTGATACAAGTACTCATGAAGATGACACATTTTGAAGCTACCACTTATCCCTGGCAATCCAGAAACTATATCGAACTATGCATGCACGCAGACAGCTATCCAAAGTCAAGAGTCCAGCAATTCTCAAGCAAGAACTCACTAGTGGAGGTTTTGAAGAATCTTTCGTCCAAGGTTTTAAAGAATTAGTCAAATCAATGGGAACGAATTAATCCCTCCATTATTTGAAGAGGAAGCCATTACCAAAGTTTTACCCTCGATGCATTTGTTTAATGTCCAAGCCCAGTCAGTACATCCGTGTTCCCACAGATGCAGAATCTTCACAACACACCAAGGAAGCTTGACTCATCCCTGAAACCATGACAGAAACCCAATCAGAAGAAGAGACCATCGTCATTGACTCCCCCCCTCACCCTTCAACTATAATCTCCACACCCACAGTCAAAATCCTCACCACATCATGTGCTACTCTTTCACCTCGCGTACATCCAGTTTCCCCAGTACATCCCACCTCCCCTCCTCTATCTACATTCCTTGTAAGTACTACCATTGAGGCCAGACTCTCCACCACACCACTAACCCTTCCCGCAAACATTCCACCTAACCTTCCCCCCAGAGCTAACACCATCCCAATCAACCCATTCCTCACCCCATATTTTCCTCCATTTCCCATTTCTCCAAGGCCTATATTCCCATTTCCACCCGCAATGACCTTATCACCAGTCTCACCTCTCCGCCCAACTATATACCCCTTATCCTCCGCTCTCCACCAAGCAATCCATGCGACTCAATCTATAAACTATTCGTCCACCTTTGTAAATCTCGTGTTCACACCCACTCATACACCCACTATCACACCATTATTCACCATCACTGCACTCGATACCACGTCCAGTGACATGGAAAGTTCACCACCCATTGCACCACCACTCACCTCATCTATTTCACCACCACATTTAGGCATACCACACTTCTCCACGATCATACCTGCATCCACTTTCTCATCCCCCTTTCCCCTTCCCACTGCATCAACACCCACACTCATAGCATCCTCACTCACCACACTAGTGATATTGTCACCCACGATCGACACTGCATTCCAACAAATGGTTTCATGTATGAAACAAGTTCGAGGTGAGTTTGCATCTCTTGGAAGCAGCTATCAAGCACTGTAGCACACCACTACATAGTTATAGGTGCAGTTGAATTCTGTAACCATCAAGAACACTTCCCTCAATGCGCGACATCAGGAGTTACAAAAAGCTTACCATTCTTTAGAGCTAGAAAGCAAACAAAAGACTAAGGAAGCATTGAAGGATACAGAAAATCTATAAAAGGCTCATACAATAAGAAATGCCACACTCACATGCAATATGGGACTCTTAAGATGCCACCTCGTAGCTGCTAAGGAAGAGAATTAGTGACTATAGGAATAGAATCGAGAGAATCTTGAAGCAGCTTTGGATAGACCGGATGAACCCCTGAGTCCCAGTACATTTAAAGTAGAACCCTCAGAATCCATGCAAATATTGTTAGAAGATCATGCATGTCTACTAGAGGACTATGATAAGATCAATGAGGAATATCAAAAGCTTCCGAACGATCATAAACTTCTACTGTTATGGACACCTGCTCAGCAACCACAACCAGTTCTTGAAGTCACCCCCGGAGGTTCTAGAGGAACTCAATACTCTATGAGCACAGGTACTTGATCTTCAAGCACATGTTATAGCTCACTTCGTGCCTCCTAGGCCAGATTCCCCACCAGAAATTCCGGATGAAGAAGAAACTGTTTCTATCCCGATGGAGGAAAAATATGAAGAGGCTTATGAATCACAACCAATACCAGGCGCATGTGTCACGACCAAAGGCCAAGACACTTTTGAACTTCCTACACCCGCATGGCTTAAGTCAGTGGAAGAATTTGGTAAAACCCACTCTGTACGTGTCGAAGCACAACTACATGCCATGGCAAAGATTGAGGAAAGAATATTACAATCACCCTATTTCACTCACCTGGCCCCTCAAAGGTACATCTCCAACCACGAGCTTCAATATAAACCATACTTCATGTTGATGGCAGAATATCAATTGGCAATTGCGAAAGAGATGGGCAAGAAACCAACCCATGCAACTTAATTTGAGCCTCATGACCTGCCACCGAAAACACAAAAAGGTAAAATTTTTCAACCGAATTGGTGCAAGGAGTTACTACAGGAATACCCAGAGACGATGCACACATGGGTCAAGGCACCATTGCATTTGAAGTAAAACACATGTTTTGATGGCATCAAGTGGGGTAGATATCAATTCTTCTCAAGGGAATTTGAAGAGCCCCAGAATTCTGAAGAGTTAAAGCACATTTGGGTTAGAGCTGGTTTTACATAATATTTTAGTGATCCATTGCCCAAACCTGACTTCTATCAATGTTATTACTTGGTGACTACACTTACAGCCCCCGAGAACAAGGACTTGCCAGGAACATTTATCCTTCCCTCATTGGTAAATGATCCTCCATACAAGATGTTTTACCTATAAAAACATCTTACTCGGGTAGCACTTAAGATCCACGAGACTCACACGCCGACAAAGCGAGAAAGCCTTATTCCTGAGCCTATGAAACATGATGATGTGTTGAAGTGGGCTAATATTTCGGCCATTACACTTGAACTTTCTAAGCCGTTTTGCATATGTATGAAACATTTTGCATTTCTAGCCCAGGATCGCTTTACCATCCCTCAGAAACGTATCTGGTTTGGATTTTATCTTGCATGCATAGGGCCCTAGACCATTGATCTTGCCAGTTGGATTATCGAGCATCTGTATTTAGCTCAGTAGAGATGGAAACAAAAATACTTCATCCATGACTGTTGTGCCCTTATTAGCATTCTCTATATGTGTTTGACCTATGATATGCCCATTGAACACACCATGACTAGTGAAGCATTAAAAGCATTCAATGGATTCACCAAAAAGGCTAGAAAAACTAGCAAAGGACAGGCAGATAAGCGCATGAAAGGTTCTATCCCATGCTTGTAGGTTTCAGAGTCTCCATCACCACAACCATCTCCTCAACAGTCTCCAACGGAACCCCTTGCCCCTGTACAACCAATACCAATCCGCCTCTCACGACCCATTATCACAGAAGGTACTACCAGTGCGATAACCCCTCAAGCACCCATCACTCAGGAAACTACTACTGCAACAGGAGCAATTCCCACCATCATTGGTGTAGAAGCCTTTTCTTTCCCCATACCGAACTTGGAAGCAGAACCCACTAACACCACCTTCGATTTCAAAATGCATGACACTTTCTCCAGCAAGTTCCAATTTTCAGAAGGGTAGTTTTTCTCACAGGAACATCCCAACTATCCTACCACCCCCCATGATCAACCACAAGAGCACATAGTCTCCAACTCAGAGACAGAAGAAAGAACAAAGATCGATGATGATAATGGCGATGATGAAGCCAATCAGGATAGCCATGACTCTCAAGAGGATGTGCAGAATGAAGATCAAGAGCAACAAACCAAAGCCCAAGGTGATACAAGTACTCATGAAGATGACACATTTGAAGCTACCACTTATCCCTGGCAATCCAGAAACTATATCGAGCTATGCATGCACGCAGACAGCTATCCAAAGTCAAGAGTCCAGCAATTCTCAAGCAAGAACTCACTAGTGGAGGTTTTGAAGAATCTTTCGTCCAAGGTTTTAAAGAATTAGTCAAATCAATGGGAACGAATTAATCCCTCCATTATTTGAAGAGGAAGCCATTACCAAAGTTTTACCCTCGATGCATTTGTTTAATGTCCAAGCCCGGTCAGTACATCCGTGTTCCCACAGATGCAGAATCTTCACAACACACCAAGGAAGCTTGACTCATCCCTGAAACCATGACAGAAACCCAATCAGAAGAAGAGACCATCGTCATTGACTCCCCCCCTCACCCTTCAACTATAATCTCCACACCCACAGTCAAAATCCTCATCACATCATGTGCTACTCTTTCACCTCGCGTACATCCAGTTTCCCCAGTACATCCCACCTCCCCTCCTCTATCTACATTCCTTGTAAGTACTACCATTGAGGCCACACTCTCCACCACACCACTAACCCTTCCCGCAAACATTCCACCTAACCTTCCCCCCAGAGCTAACACCATCCCAATCAACCCATTCCTCACCCCATATTTTCCTCCATTTCCCATTTCTCCAAGGCCTATATTCCCATTTCCACCCGCAATGACCTTATCACCAGTCTCACCTCTCCGCCCAACTATATACCCCTTATCCTCCGCTCTCCACCAAGCAATCCATGCGACTCAATCTATAAACTATTCGTCCACCTTTGTAAATCTCGTGTTCACACCCACTCATACACCCACTATCACACCATTATTCACCATCACTGCACTCGATACCACGTCCAGTGACATGGAAAGTTCACCACCCATTGCACCACCACTCGCCTCATCTATTTCACCACCACATTTAGGCATACCACACTTCTCCACGATCATACCTGCATCCACTTTCTCATCCCCCATTCCCCTTCCCACTGCATCAACACCCACACTCATAGCATCCTCACTCACCACACTAGTGATATTGTCACCCACGATCGACACTGCATTCCAACAAATGGTTTCATGTATGAAACAAGTTCGAGGTGAGTTTTCATCTCTTGGAAGCAGCTATCAAGCACTGTAGCACACCACTACATAGTTATAGGTGCAGTTGAAATCTGTAACCATCAAGAACACTTCCCTCAATGCGCGACATCAGGAGTTACACAAAGCTTACCATTCTTTAGAGCTAGAAAGCAAACAAAAGACTAAGGAAGCACTGAAGGATACAGAAAAACTATAAAAGGCTCATACAATAAGAAATGCCACACTCACATGCAATATGGGACTCTTAAGATGCCACCTCGTAGCTGCTAAGGAAGAGAATCAGTGACTATAGGAATAGAATCGAGAGAATCTTGAAGCAGCTTTGGATAGACCGGATGAACCCCTGAGTCCCAGTACATTTAAAGTAGAACCCTCAGAATCCATGCAAATATTGTTAGAAGATCATGCATGTCTACTAGAGGACTATGATAAGATCAATGAGGAATATCAAAAGCTTCAGAACGATCATAAACTTCTACTGTTATGGACACCTACTCAGCAACCACAACCAGTTCTTGAAGTCACCCCCGGAGGTTCTAGAGGAACTCAATACTCTATGAGCACAGGTACTTGATCTTCAAGCACATGTTATAGCTCACTTCGTGCCTCCCAGGCCAGATTCCCCACCAGAAATTCCGGATGAAGAAGAAACTGTTTCTATCCCGATGGAGGAAAAATATGAAGAGGCTTATGAATCACAACCAATACCAGGCGCATGTGTCACGACCAAAGGCCAAGACACTTTTGAACTTCCTACACCCGCATGGCTTAAGTCAGTGGAAGAATTTGGTAAAACCCACTCTGTACGTGTCGAAGCACAACTACATGCCATGGCAATGATCGAGGAAAGAATATTACAATCACCCTATTTCACTCACCTGGCCCCTCAAAGGTACATCTCCAACCACGAGCTTCAATATAAACCATACTTCATGTTTATGGCAGAATATCAATTGGCAATTGCGAAAGAGATGGGCAAGAAACCAACCCATGCAACTTAATTTGAGCCTCATGACCTGCCAGCGAAAACACAAAAAGGTAAAATTTTTCAACCGAATTGGTGCAAGGAGTTACTACAGGAATACCCAGAGACGATGCACACATGGGTCAAAGCACCATTGCATTTGAAGTAAAACCCATGTTGGGGACCTATGCCCAGATGTCACTCCTGGAAGGCATTCTCTATCAAAGTTCAAAAGAATAAGCAGTGCGAGGACTAGCTTAAGTATCCTTACTTCACTCCACCCCACGGGCCCCCTACAGTTGGATATATGATGGCTACAATTTTCCACTGGCTCCCTCGACTACACCACATGGAGGACATTGTAGCACACATGACAATTAAGATATTTGATATGATGCAAAAAGTTTTTAAGATATTTTGCCGCATCAAAGCACCACATGTCAACACCCGGGCTTCGAGCATGGAAACCGAGACTTGGCTTATGATATGAGCACTATGCCATCCCTTCGGGTGTGTTATGCTTGGCACTGCCGCATAAAGTACTTACCTGCCTATTATAAGATGATCTTTGAAGAGATATTCACATCAGGCTTTTGGGAGTACCACTCCAAAGTTTTTATCGGCAGGCCTACTCATCTACTACAACTATTTGCTTGCGAACAACTAGTGTATTCCACGCACTATCAACTTCCACCTCCCGATGAACCTCAGGCCATCGGGAAAAACTAGAAATTGATCTCACACGAAGAATTTGCATCGTGGAGCACACCCTTGCACACGACCTCTTGCAAAATTATATCAAGCAGACCTCGCAACAAGGATTTGTCGGGGACGACCGACGCGACAGGGAGGGGGTGTTGGCAGTAGCCAAAGGCATAGACGTAGAGGAAGCATGTGAAGGTGGACTACAAAGAGTTGTGGGGAGCCATGCAATTATCTTTTCTCAAAGAAATATGTTTTACATTACTTCTTCAAAACCTCAAATAGTGATTTTCATCACTCTTGTACCATATGTATCATAGAAACACCCACTTTTATAATTACTAGCTCCATTTTGTGCAAGCCAAGGAGTCCTCAAGCTTGAGGAGCATAGATAGAACAAGCATACCAATTTTGGTTATTTTTAGATCTCGTTTAGACCTTCAAATAGTGCGTAGAACCTATTATTTAACTATGCCAGACACTAGATGTGAAACCGATCAAAACAAGTTTAGAATCTATAAAAAGAGCTAGAGAGCTCATTTTTGAGGTTGGTGAGTGTGAACTTTGAGCTATTTTGAGCTTGTAATAGTGATCTTGAGCAATAGAGTCTATTTTCCTATCTTCCATAGTGTCTTGCTTGTCTCTTACATGTGTGTGTGTATGTGTGTGTGCATCTCCATGCTTCTCACCTTCAGTCTCACTACATCTTGCATTCATGATCTTCATATCACTCATATCTCTTCCATGGATTGACATTAAGGAGGTGGAGCTTCTTAATGTGGTGCTTACCATTGTGCTAGAGCAATAGTTCCATTTAGCTTTATTTGATCTTGGGATAAAATATCAAATAAAGGTAGGAAGTGCTCAAGTCTCAAAGGAAACTCTTTTCATCCTTCTTGGATGTAAGATTTCATAAATCCAAGCTAAGGGCTACATCTAGACTTGTCGTTAGGATTCTCTAAGTTTTCTCTAAACTTAGAGTCGTTAAGGAAATTTTCAAGCAGCCCTATTTTCTTGCCAGTCCAATGAGCAAGAAAATTGAGCACGACTTTTCTAATCAAGACTCCCAATTTGTGATACCTAAGTATCATGTTTGGGAAAAACAAACTAACTACTTGAGTTGCATGGCAGCTAGGAGCCTTGC
>MU261894.1:32500-85316 GCA_020310875.1 Ceratopteris richardii
TCGGTATAGGCGACGTCAGTATGCCCCATATGTTGTAGTGGTACATATGTTCTTAAGTTGATTACATATCACTTTGAGTCCATTCCCTATTTTAATTTGGGCTCAACATATTGAGATTTCTTCAATCTAAGCTTCTCTTTGTCTTCCTTATCTGGTTCCTATATGTGTGACCTCTCATTCTTTATGAACAATTGATCTACTTGATGTCAAGCTGTGGGAGAAGTCACCCTTTCCTTTTCTTACATAGTATTACAACTACTATAATCATTAAAGTGAAGAACATGAAATCTCTCCTTCATTGATATCTTAGTATATTTTCATGTGCATGCATTAGGGAATTGTAGCTTTTGTTGTTGTATGCAATGAACTTGCTATCCACATTTACTCCAAGGGAAACGACCAAAAAAATGGCCAAGGGAAATATCTTGGAATTACCTCTTCATTTTTGTTGTTTGGTTGTGTGAGTTAGGACCTCATTGATGAAGGATCGTGGAGGAATGACTCCTTATGATTTAGACATCCCAATAATGTCTTCATCAAAGCTTAGTTAGGTGGTAGCTTCGTACCACCAAGTATTAGCAAATCAAACAAAGTTTGTCTCAATCTTTTGCTTGAACTCTTAGAAGAACTCGTGAACAATGCCTACCATGGCCACACACATGTGGACATATACAACAAATCGATCTCTTTAATAGAAAGTTTCTCTCTGAAACAATGGTAGTGCATTGCACTATGTTTACTGTGATCATGGAACATTGTATTCCTTGCAATTTCAAATGTGCTTTGGCTATCAGCAAATATGGTGGTGGCAAAAGTTTGAACAATACCCAAGTCATCCATAAGACATCTAAGCCACAAACACTCAATAGTAATTGTGAAACATTCCCTATAGTCAACCTCACAACTAGAAATGGCCATCGTAGATTGCTTCTTACTTACTCAAGATATGCATGAGCTACCAAAAATTAAGCAAAAACTACTAATGGACACATGAGTATCATAAGAACCATCCCAAAATGAGTAAAAGAAAGCATGTAAATATGGCAATATTGATCCCCCATTGGGATAAAACAACTCAACTTATTGAGTACCAAATAAGTAGCAAAATGTACACTTAACTTCTTGCCAATGATTACTATGTATGCATAAATATTCTCATAGAGAGAGAAAAAATTGAATATCATGCCAAATGATGCATATATAAATAAGGTATCCAATAACTTGTGATAGGGACCAACATCAAATGAATCTCTAGCATCATGAAGACTCAATCATAAAATTGTTTCCATAGGAGTGGCACATGGGTTTACAATCTTCAAGGCTAAAATGTTGCAATGAGTGTCAATGTATTTATTTTGACACAAGGCAATGCCATCATCAACTTGCATAAATTGAATTCCCAAATAGTTATGCAAATGCACAAAACCTGACATTTCAAAAGAGGCATGCAAATCAGCCTTAAAATCTAAAATATGCATCTCATTAGGACTAGTGCACAATATATCAACTACATAAACAACAATGATAAGTATTACATTATCTACATGCTTTACATATAAGGTGCTTTTAGTTGGATTATTATGAAATCAATGTGCTCAATAAGTAGGCATGTACCTTCTCATAAAAAGCATGTCATGCTTGAGTTAGTCCATACAATCCCTTGTTTAACCTACACATTTTACTTTCATATCCTTTTTGCATAAAACCATAGGGCTAAAATGTTAGATATACTCAATAATCCACCCTCAAATGTTAGTGATCCATGGTGTTCTAAGTTGTAAGAACCCCATTATGAGGAGAAGCCGTTGTGAGAGCCCATTGTCATGAAGGCTCTCAGTCGGGAAGATCAATTCCAACTTAGGTGTTCCAAATGACAATGGATGTGAGGTGCTTCAAGCAAAGTTAGGTGTGAGATCATTTTGACTACCATTGATGGTAGTTCTTTTACATTGTCAGATGCTTTATTTGTGCTAGGGATCAAGAAGAATCTGTTATCATTTTCAGATTTAGCCAAGATTGGCTTGGTTATGAAATTTGTTGATGACAAATGTACATTTCATGATATGTGAAATGGTGATGTCATTATTGCTTCTGGCATTTTATGTCATGGGTTGTATAAGCTCATAGACTATGAAAAGTCTGTGAATAATTCAACATGTGCAATACATGATTCTCAGGCTTTGTCAGATGCAAAGCTTTGGCATGCACGCTTTGGTCATCTGAATTTTGCTACTTTGCTATGCCTACAAAAATATGAAATGGTTTCCTCACTGCCCAAGCTTGAGACACCTGGTAAATATGTCTATGAAGGCTATATTTTAGGCAAAATGCAGCATTCCTCATTCCCAAGAGATGGTTCAGCTTGAGGTACTCAGAAATTGTAGCTTGCATAGTGATGTCTGTGATCCTATGCACACATACTCTTTTGGAAACTATCTTGACTTCATGACTTTCATTGACTCTAGGACTGTCGGGGCACTTTTTTCCATCTTTAGGAGGTTTTCTCCTCTGTTGTGTATATATGCCTATAACCATAACGGCTTACTTATCTTTGTACATTCTAGAGGTAATACATTCAGTATTGTGTATGGTGCTCCAAGATTCTTCTTCTTGCTTATGTTGTTTGCGTGCTTTCGTAGACCTCAAACTCCAACACACATTTATTCTCACATAATCCTTTTGGTTGGTCATTATTGTTCATTAATTCAATTTTCTAGGAAGATTGTTGAATTCTCTCCTAGAATCTGGCACTTGGTCATCCTTCTTTGAGCCTTAGTGGTGTTTGGACTCTTCTAGCTCCATTATCATTCTATTCAGTTCTCTACCATCATGGCATTAGAGGTCTCATGACATTTGTTGGATTAGGGTCTAGTGCTAGTGTTCCAAGGAGGAGCTATAGCTTGTAGGGCAAAGACCATTCTAAGATCTGAAAATTTGATGGCACAAATGTTGCTCTATGGAAGAATCAAATTAAAGATGTGTGATGATTCAGAGGAGGCAATGGAAGCTAGTAAATGGAATCTCAAAGAAGCATGTTGACATGGGTGGAGACAATTGGGATGAGTTAGATGAAATGGCCAAGTCTACCATTTGATTTCACTTGGCAGATAATGTTTACTTTACAATATTAGACTGTGAAAATGTAGAGGAGTTTTGGAAGAAGTTATGCAATACATATGAAAAAGAAACGGCATCAAATAAAGTGTATTTGATGAGAACGTTATATGACCTTCACATGAAGGACACAGATAGTGCTGCTGCTCATCTAAATGAGTTTGATGCTATATTCTTCTAGTTACATGCTCAAAAATGGATATGGATAATGAAATGAAAGAAGTCTTGTTGCTATGCACCTTGCCATCATCATGGGATACATTTTGCACAACTATTAGCAATAATGCACTTGGTGGTAAACTGGTTTATGATGACATATGTGGAGCACTCTTGAGTGAGGAGATTTTTAGAAAATCTATGGTTGGCACTTAGAGTGGAGATGCATATAACGTTCATGATTCTTGCCAAGGAAAGAATTAGCAATGTGGCACGAGCAAGAACAAGGAAAAGAATGGTCAACGGAATAAGAGTATAAGTAAATCAAGGAAGAGGGATATCGAATGCCATTATTTTAATAAGAAAGGACACATGAAGAAAGATTATTATGCATTAAAGAATGCTAAAGGTAAAGGACAGAATGTTGATGGGCGTGTTAAATATCTATTTACACCATCTATTTCGATTGTGAAGACTGAAGAAATTAATGCTATTTTTTATTATGCTAATGTGTTGACACGATAGCACTATGCCAACTGAGGTTCTTATGGTTGAGGTTCTTTTCCACACGATTCTGCTAGATTCTGGTGCTTCTTTCCATGTGATACCACACAGAGAATGGTTCTCTAATTATGCAGCAAAGTCTCTTGGTACCGCGTGCAAGAAACTAATGATTATGACCACCACATGCTAGAGAGATGACTCTCCTTCCAATCTTATGCCTATATATATAGCTTCTCAAATCAACGAGGACCACAAATGTAACTAGAGTCCACAAGTGCATGTGCAATCTCCTCCACTCCTTTCATATCTTCCACTAGGGTCTACTACTGGTTGGAGTGATCTCGACCACTGCTTTAGTACCTTCCACTAGAGTCCACTAGTGGTTGGTGTACTCGCCATTTGAGTTAAGTCTCACTGGACTCAAGTTAACTCATGTTAACTTGAGTTAGAAGGATCTAGAGCTCCTTGGGCAAAACTCTCTCCCCATGTTCCTCATGGGGGTTGAACCCAAGACATCCTGCTTCACAACCTTGAGACTTAACCACTAGGCTAAGTGGTTTACTTGTTTAAGAGAGCACATGAACTTTCTTAAGTCTAGTCTCAAGATCTTTGGCCATACAACAGTGACCAAACGGGGTCCGTTTTTAGATTTCTCTGAACCAGTTGAACCCTTAGATCATAGAATTACTTCATTACATTGTTCCCCCCTTGAAAAAGATTTTTGTCCTCGAAAATAAAGCTATATATAATAATCATAGGCAACCCCCGAGCCTCATGTTATTAAACTGGAAGAACATGGTCATGTTCTAAAACAAGAAGAGCATGTCTCATCTCTGTGGTGGGATCCTTGCCCAAATGATTCAAAACACCATCAAACTTTGTTCTGGAGAATCTAGTCAAATTTCAAAGTAGTGAATGAATTATAAGGGTGGATCTAAAAATATCCCTAGCCACTTCATTGTTTCTCGATGTGCAATCTAGGCACAAACATATGAAATTGATGGATTCCAATTACTAGTCCATTTTTGGGCATGACTGGTGCATGGACTTAGTAACTACCATGAGGTGGGATTCTTATCCCTATCAAGACTTTGAGAACTCTTGATTCACTTGAATTTGTTTTGGAAAACTTGAAGTTTGGTTGGTCCAAACATCGAACTTGGATGTTTGTATAATGGTTTACTCCCATCCAATAGCTACTTGATTTTTTCACTCAACTGGAGGACTTCTTTGTCCTAATGGGCTTGAAAATCCTATGTAAAGTGTAGGAGAAAGTTTTCCATTTACTTTGGTTCAACCTTACTATATCTTGACAAAGTCAAATTCAAATTGAAAATCGTCCAACATAGGACACTTTTCTCAAAGATCTTTGGCTTAAAGTTGTTGGGTGTCAATCTTATGAGCCATTCCTAACTTCATTGTTCTAGGGTGTACTGAACTCTAGAAAGTCATGAGAGTTATGCTAATAACTAGAAGCAAACCCAAATGAATAAGTCAAATTTGGACTTGCCATATTTTGAAGATTGAATAAGTTCTTGTACATAACATCTATCTAGGATGTTTAAGTTAGTTATCTAGTTCCAATCGGCTAACCTTGTACTTTTGCAAAAGGAATCAGATACCATATCTAAGTCAATTCCAAAAGATTTGGAAAGCAAAAGGAAATAATTAAAACTCTAAATAATTAATTCAAACTTCTAAGATATAAACTTGCTATGAGTCAAATACTTGATGACCCAAGACTTTAACTCAAGACTTTAATTTCTTAATGATCTATTTCAACAAGGTATTGAAGCATTTTTTTCTTCTATCTTTAAGAGAAAGGAACTCAATTCTCAAAAAGATTCATAGAGTAAATCTAAACATCATCCAACCACAAGATACTAGTGTGGTATCCAACATCAATGTGTTGACCCATTGAGGTTCTATTGATGAGTTTTAACTTAAACAATGCTTCACTTGAGACTAAGTTCATGCCTATATTCAATCTTTATAACTGCTTACGGGGAATGCAATTCTTGTGCATTTCTTCGAATCAAAGGATTGAATTTACCAAGTCAGTCTACTCCTTAGTTGAAAGGATCATTTCAATGTCAAAATACAACTTCTTCAAAAATTTATCAAATATTTCCGAATTATCAACACTATAGCTTGAAGTGTTTCAAGAAGATCTTGGAAGTTACTTACTTCATATCTTCTTACGAACTTGATCTTGAAGTATCTTGAGATCCGTGGAAGTTTTAATTCCCTTGAGGATCAAATCTAAATTCAAGATTTATTCTAAGAGTAAAAGATAATTATCATCCCACGGTCCGAGTCCCATACCATCTTTCCTACATCAATCTGAGTGTAAAATCTGGTGTCCCATAACACCCTATTTTATATTCACATTAATGTGTGGGTGATACTTATCCTAAAGTCCAAACATCTCTTGATAGAGTACCTTCTTGCTTCAATTCTTAACAAAAATTTTGAAGATTCAAGCATTACCTCTAACTAGATTTCTTAAGTTTTGATCCCTTCACATGATCGTCTCACAATCTTGTGCTTTCCTTTAGGAAATCGAAAACCTTTTGATGGAACATCCCTCCTTCTTTGCTAGGGTTTTCAAAAGAAAACCAATTATCATTCTAGGGTCTTGAATTTTTTCCAATTCAAGTGTGATTGTTTATACTTGACCAATTTTGTAGTGACAAGAGTGGTTTACTACTTGTCTTTAGATTCCTTTTTAACACGCACAAAATCTTTAAGTAGCTACCCTGGGGACTTTATTGGAATCTCTATGCTGCTTAAGTCTAAGCATCCACTCATGCTTTTGGATTTCACCTTTAAGAAATCCCTTTAAGGATAGGTAAACTTTATGTTTTACCTTCCACATACTTAATTACTGTCATCACAGTTGCATACTACATACTTGGAATATTTACTCTATTCAGACTTGGAACAACTTACTATTTCGATTGCCAATACTTGGGCAAGCATCAGAGTAGTTCCAATCACAAGTTCTTGGACAAACTTTGCCAAGATTGATCAAGTCTTGTTTATCTTGTGACAAAAATAAAGAATTATTTTTATCTTTAAGATCTCTCAAACTTTTCTAAGCTTTTTGGCTTACCTGCAGGATTTTAGAGGTCTTTTCCCTACTCAAGTCCAAGCATATAGTAATGCCTTCCAGATTCTAAAGCTAAGAATCTTTGATACACATCGAGGTGATATCAACCATTTGGATTTTGAGTACCACTTCTGGTGGTTTGGGATTTTTATGGAACTACTTATTGACTAAAGAGTTTGAAGAATTTCATTCTCACTACTTGGGAGAATGATATTCATCAAAGACTTGAGATTCATTCTATGGAATCAAAAAACTTGAGCAAATGATTCATCTTGGAATCTTTTGCAATGTGGGAAATATATTCGAAAGAAATTCTGAGACTTTCAAACAATATCCAGAAGCTTTACTGATCATTTGTGTTCATTTCCTGAGTATCAAACTAGAGAATACATATCACCTTTAGGATATGGTTTCCCATTCCACTATGAAAGTTTGACTCAAACTTTCATTTATGTGATATTGATTCTTGCTCTTGAGGTTGATATAAGATTCATCATTTTTGGTCAATCTTTAGATGTTACTAGAGTACTTTTAAACATATTTCATTAATCAAAATTATGTTTAAAGTCCAAGCATCTATTGATGATTGATCCAATAGTAATGGTACTATGAACACATAACTTTGAACTTTATAGCTTGTTTAGGAAAAGTTCATGGATTGAAGATCCATTTCTTGGAGCTTTGTATTCGTAAATGAAAAGTTCGTAGCTCGATTCAAGTCTTTAGGAACTTATCTCATTTCCTAAGGATTGCTTTCTTTGCTTTCCTCTTAAAGCTTCAATTAGCTAAATGAAACCAAAAATTGACTCTCTAATCCTTCTAAAAGGAAGAGTTCGATCAAGTTTCCATGCTTGCTTAGTAATTTGCATCATTACCCGAGATGCAATGATCATGGAACCTAACATCCTCCTATTGAACTTCAAATTTCAATTGATGCTAAGGTTTAACCTTTGATTTCCATCACTCCTTGGAATGGAATCAAATGAGAACTTACAAAAGTTTCATAGTTTTTCTTAGCACTTTGCATCCTTACCATGGATGCCACTTATGGAATATAACAACTATCTTTTGAGCTTGTAATGTTCAAATAGTGTAAGTTCCTGTTGGCAGTAGCCAAAGACACAGACATAGAGGAAGCATGTGAAGGTGGACTACAAAGAATCATGGGGAGCCATGCAGTCATTTTTTCTCAAAGAAATATGTTTTACATTAATTGTTCAAAACCTCAAACAATGATTTTCATCACTTTTGTACCATATGTATCATAGAAACACCCATTTTTGTAATTAGTAGCTCCATTTGTGCAAGCCGAGGAGTCCTCGATCTTGAGGAGCTTAGGTAGAACAAGCATACCAATTTTGGCTATTTTTAGATCTTGTTTATACCTCCAAATAGTGCCTAGAACCTATTTTTTAACTATGCCGAACACTAAATGTGAACCTGATCAAAACTAGTCTAGAATCTATAAAAAGAGCTAGAAAGCTCCTTTTTGAGGTTGGCGAGTGTGAGCTTTGAGTTATTTTGAGCTTATAATAGTGATCTTGAGCAATAGAGTCCATTTTCCTATCTTCCATAGTGTCTTTCTTGTTTCTTACATGTGTGTGTATGTGTGTGTGCATCTCCATGCTTTTCACCTTCACTCTCACTACATCTTGCATTCATGATCTTCATATCACTCCTATCTCTTCTGTGGATTGACATTAAGGAGGTGGAGCTTCTTAATGTGCGGCTTATCATTGTGCTAGAGCAACATCAAATTTGACACTGTTGCCGGGGATCGAGTTCTAGGACGAATGTGTGACGGTAAGAGTATAGCAAGAAGTGGTGTTGGAAGGTAAAAATTTCAGTTTTTCTTGTTGTTTTTAAGTAGTTCTTTGTGTTTTTCATCTCCTCTACACTCCTCTTTCATCACCACATCATCTTCTTCCACTCCAAAAAAAAAATAAAAATTCACCATATCCACCTATCCTCCTCATTTCCCTCATTTGCACATGTGACAGAGAGAGAGCTTTTTGTGCTTGTTGTGTTATGCATGTTTTTGAGTTTTCTTGCAGGTACAATGCTCTAGAACAGCAGGAGAGCTTCCAAAAGGTGAGAAATTCAAGTTTCTATAAGATCTATCGTAGGTGTCAGACCATCACGATGGTCTGACAAAGTTGACTTTTTTGGTAAGCGAGTACACAATGGTGTAGGCAATCCTTGCACACACACGAATCCACAAGCACATAAAAAATTCATAGTTTGGTGGCAATGGGCTCATGCCATCATGACTATCTCACACCATCACGATTGGCTCAAGCGATTGCGACGGCTCAACCAGACCATTGTGATGGTCTCACGCCATCGTAGCGGCTCACTTGAACCATCACGATGGTCATCGTGACAATCTCACCGGGCCCATGCCATCGCAATTGGCTCACACCTTTGCGACCATTCACTTGTTGGAGATAGATGTCTGCGGAAGCACGCGAACATCACAAGGAGGAAGAAGAAGCTTGGAGCACAAACACACAATAATGAATGTATTACTAGAGAATGTACAAAGATAAGTAGCCCATTAGGGCAATAGGCGTATATACAAGCGGGGGGAAAAAAGCCTCCTAAAGAGGGAAAAAACTGCCCCGACGGTCCTAGTGTGTTCACACACATCACTACCTAAATATATCAACAAATCCCCCCTGGGAGTGATGCGGTGAACAAGGAGCTGGCACTCATGTATAAGGAAGTGCCAAGCTATGTGGAAATCACTCCACAAAAGGAAGTAAGCCCAAAGATTTGCGGAAAGCTTCAAACTTCTCCCTAGGCAGAGCCTTCGTGAAAAGGTCTGCTATGTTCTCCTGCGTGGGCACATATGCCAAGCTGATCTCCCCAGCAGAGAACCTCTCCCTGACATAGTGATAATGCACCTCAATGTGCTTAGTGCGAGCATGGAACACATGGTTCCTCGCAACTGCCAATGCGCTCTAACTATCAGTGAAGATGGTGGTGGCAGAAGACTGGCCAACACCCAAATCAGCCATAAGGCATCAGAGCCACACACACTCAACAGTCGTTGTGAAAGCTGCCCTATACTCAGCCTCACAACTGGAAGTGGCCACAGTAGGCTGCTTCTTGCTCAACCAAGATATACATGAGCTACCAAGCATGAAGCAAAAACCACTGGTGGACACACGAGTGTCATAGCAACCAGCCCAATCTGAGTCAGAAAAAGCATGCAAATCTGGCGGTAGTGATCCCCCTTTGGGATAAAACAACCCAAGTAGCCGAGTACCACTCAAGTAGCGAAAGATGCGCTTAACCGTCTTCTAATGCGTGACTCCTGGGCAATGCATAAACCTGCTCATCTATGAGACAGCAAACTGAATATCTGGTCGAGTAATGCATAAGTAAATCAAGCATCCAACAGCCTGCTAATAGAGAACAACATCAAATGCATCTCCAGCATCATGAAGAATTAATCATAAACCTGTCTCCATAGGAGTGGCAATAGGCTTACAGTCTTCAAGGCCAAAATGCTGCAATAATGTGTCAATATATTTTGTTTGACACAAAGCCATTCCACCATCAACTTGCATAAACTGAATGCCCAAATAGTGATACAAATGCCCCAAATCAGACATCTCAAATGAGGCATGAAAATCAGCCTTGAAATCAGCAATATGCTTCTCAATAGGACCAGTGAGCAGCATGTCATCAACATAGACAACAATGATCAGAAGCACATCATTAGCACGCTTAACATATAAGGTGCTTTCAGTTGGACTGTTCTCAAAACCATGTGCAACCAGATAGGCATGTATCTTCTCATACCAAGCACGTGGTGCTTGCTTTAAACCATATAATGCCTTCTTTAACCTGCACACCTGGTTTTCATGCCCTTTCTGCACAAAGCCACGGGGTTGAAAAACATACACTTCTTCATGCAAGTCACCATTCAAAAATGCTATTTTAATGTCCAACTGATGTACATTCCAACCATGATGGGCTGCAAGTGCACAAATGCTCCGAACAGTAGTCATACGGCATGTAGGTGCAAAGGTCTCATCAAAATCAATGCCTCTTTCCTGCACATAACCCTTTGCAACAAGCCTAGCCTTATACCTGTCAACTTTACCATCAGGTTTACGCTTCAGCTTGTATACCCACTTAGTGCCAATGGCCTTCTTGCCAGGAGGCAAGTCACATAAAGACCATGTACCATTCTTCATTATAGCATCATATTCAAATTGCATAGCAGCCATCCAATTTTCTGAATTCTGTGCTTCATCAAAAGAAACAGGTTCATTCTCATCACAGAGACTAGACACAGCCATAGCATAGCAATATGATGCAAAGGAGGCACTATGAGAGCCTGAACGAGTACGATATGACAAAGGTGCATCTAATTTGCTGTCACGCAAAGTCTACACCAGCCATTTTGGCATAGTTTTTGCCTGCTCAATATCAACTCTCTCATCAACAAGTGCATCATGTAAATCTGCATTAGAAATAGAATGATCTGCATCATCATATGAAACCTGCAAAGGCTGAGAAGTTGCCTCATTAGGACCAGCACTAGACTGTCCACCTATAAAAAGAGGCATCAAAGTATCATACATGTCTTTGGAGCTAACAGATGTCTCCTTAGTACATGAAAGCAATGGTTGAATAGCATCTTCCACAAAGACAATATCACGGCTAACCAGAATGCGTTTAGTCTGTGGATGATACAGACGATAGCCTTTACTTTCAGAACTGTACCCAACAAAAATACATTTTACTGCCTTATCATCCAATTTTCTGCGATGTTGTTCAGGCACTAGTGCATATGCCAAACAACCAAAAACATGCAGATGAGCAACAGATGGCTTGCGGTCATGCCAAGCCTCATATGGAGTGATAGACTGCAGCGCTTTAGTGGGACACCTGTTAAGTACATATGCTGCACACATGACAGCCTCAAGCCAGAAACTATGAGGTAAAGTCTGACTCTTGACCATGCACCTCGCCATCTCCATGAGTGACCTGTTCTTTCGTTCAACAACTCCATTCTGTTGAGGTGTATACGACACTGTACACTGGTGTTTTATCCCACGTTGTCGACTTGTTCGCCAAAGGAGGGTGATAGCATATGGTATCTTTTCATTTCTAAGTGTAGCACAATATTGAACTTTAAAACTCAAGAGTTCTAAGTTACGATTGTTTTGAAGGCCATTAAGTCTTCGGGACTGGTCCTAAGAATCCCATCATATCTATTTCTGCAAAACCATTTCGCATTCACTATCACAGTGGAAGTCCTATCACTTGTAGGCTCTTTCTAGCTTGTTTCGATCGTTGAATTTAAAACTTATGGTCGAATTTGTTGAAAAAGATTTCTGTGTTGTAAGTAATTTAAAGAGAAGTAGAGGTAAATTATACAAATACAAGATGCTTGTAATGCTACAACGTAACGAAGGTCACTGAGAATCTGCTTAGAAAATAAAAGAGTCCTCAAAGACATTTTAAGATGAGACGTTCAAATATTAATTCTTGAAGTTAGGACCTTTGAAGCATCTTTGAGCCTTAAAATCTGTATGATGCTACCACTTCAATCAACAGAGTTTTAGAAGACTTCTCTCCTAAAGTTGCAGCAGATAAGTTACGCTTTGGTTGTTGACGGAGCAAGCCAAAACAAAGGCTTTTTATCTATTAAATTTCAGAGATCATCTCCAGGCCACGAATTGCAACATCAAATCACATACGTTAATCTATAGTCGCCGCTTGATGCCAGGAAAATGTACGCATTCACTTAATTGGATGAATCAGCATAGGACTATCAAAGTTTGTGAACTATTACCAGCACTAATACACCAAATTCCTTCAGAACTCCGCAGTTTTGTGTACTTGGACTGAATCATGCGCTGCTTCCTCGTCATGCAAACACATCCATAGTCCATATACTCCTTCGGTTTTTCCTGCTCACTTCGAAAGAAACCTCCGTTCCTGTAGCCATATTCCCTTCTTCTGAAGGTTTTTGTTTCGCCGCTTTTATTATTATGAGCCGATTTGCGTTAGTAACATACGAGATATATAAGCGCACTGAATTTTCAACAAGATTGAGGATATAAAACAATTCATCTTATCTTCTATTGATATTATGCAGCATCAGTTCCTGTCCCACCTTTGCGTTGGTTTCAGCTTCCTCTCTATGAGAATGTAATCTCCACTTATCCAGTGCATGTAATGTTTGCTACCACCGCTAATATTTCTGTCAAGCTTCGTGAACAAAACTTGTTTCTCTGTTTAACGATTTCCAATCTTCCAAGTACAACAATAATAGCGAAATACACAGATGTACATATATTAACGTTAAGTGCTGCCACTGTCTTCATTAAGTTAGAGCATTCGAAGACAAAATGATCCGCAGAACAAAAAGTGATGAAAAGATCTTGTTACCATGAGTTTTCCCCAATAATGAGCTTATCAAAAACCGAAAGTTTGCACGCGATTTCCCCTGTGACTCCCATGTGCATGCGTCTTTTTCTCTTGCCATCCACCTCTTTGAGTTCGCCAGCAAACAAAAAGCCTCCACTTTTCTTCGGTATTCATTCGTACACCTTCTGTCTTGACACTTTCATCTATTTGAGATAGAATAGCTTCTTGTCCGAAGCTCTGCTGAACCTTCTCTGCATCAATCGGAGCTGCCCTCCTCAAATACATTGCATAGCTTCATTCCTCAACAGCCAATCTCTAGCAGCGTCCCATCTTCCAGTTGCTTTCGTCCCTCTTCTTCTCAGAGCATCGATGCCAAATGTAAACGTGTGAATGGCCCCACGCATCCACTCACAGTTTGCTGTTCTTGTAGCTGATTGTATGATAAATGATTTTCTTATGACAGGTCAAGCCTGTAGATCTTTGCTGGATTCTACAAGTAAGAGTGAAAGCCCCTAAACATTTGCGGAACCTCGAACATCATGGCAGAGTACAGCTTTAGGTTAGGAAAAAGGTGACATATGACTTCCATCCTTCATTGCTTGATTCCCAAGGTTAAAGTCCCTGCGTACGTGCATTCGTAAGTTTTCATCCATGAAGTCGAAGCAGTGCATATATGTACTTGTATGTTCCCGCATGTGTTCTCATTGCCGGCACAGATATAATCGCGACAGTGCGACATGGACCAGCGTTTCCGCCTGCACTTTAAGGTCTTCCCTTAGGAAGTAGCAGAGAAACTGTCAGGTTCCAGCGTCAGATCATCCCTTTCTGTATCCTGAATCGTTCTTCAGGACATTTGAGATCACATCTCCTGTGATTACCGCCTCACATACTACTGATTTGCCACGGCCATTGATCCTATTCACAGCTGTTGCTTTCTTATCAGCACAGAAGTTTCCTTTCAACAAAGATGTCAGAGAAAATTTGTTGCTCCAAAGATTAGAAATCATGGCAGGATCAAGTCTTCGATGCAGATAGGAAACGGCTCAGAAACTGCCCAAATGACTTCGGTTTCATGGTATTTGCCTGCGTCGCCGACTGCAGTGTCGCCCCTTCCCTTCTCCAAAATAGCGTTACGTTTGGCCTTCCTTTATCTGCGCACCTCTGTGGTTGTTATCAAGAATTGTATGAACAAAGAAAAGAGCGCTAAAACCTTCAGTCATCCTCCTGTGTACATCGTTCTGTCCTCCTCCTCCAGTAGCGTGCTGAGATCATCTGTTGATTGTGTTCTTTGACAAAAACAACAACGCTCTGCTTGTACGCCTGAGCCCGTCGTCGATGACCTTCATGCTACAGCAGATATCTTCAAATTAAGCTTCCAAAAAATAAGTTTTCTCTCTTCCCATAATCAGCAGTTCTCCTCCAACTTTAAGCGTCCGCCTCTGAATCCTCAGCAGCCCATAGCAATTAGATGCCTTCCCGCCAGAGCAGATCGATCGCCCCTTCCCTTTTTGGCCTTTGATCCTTTCTTTTCATGTACAGCTTTGCATGCGTGTGTAATATAGAACGATTTTGTCAGCTCCGTAAGGTGGGCACCTCATCTCGTAACAATCCAGATGCGATTTCGATTCCTTTTCTTCCTGCTTCACATGGTACATTTTGCTTTCACAGAGCATCGTCTGGTCACTTTTGGGACCATGGGGTCCGCTTTCCAAAAAAAAAAAAAAAAAAAATCAGGCCGAGGAAGCTCCCTATAATCGAAGTCTTCTACGCGCATCGCTGCTGCAGACGAATAATCCTTCTGGAATGTGTCTCCCCACTAAAAAGATGCATATCAGAAATTGATAGAATGTTGCGTGACTCCTCAGCTTCCGGATGTCCTTCTTACTATCCTGTCGACTTGCGAGCAGTCCCTTCCACATGTCCTCTTTCCTTTTTCATCCTCAAAGTCATGTGACTAGACGCCCAAAAAATGCATAGATGGAAAAAACTCTAGATCTCTCCTCAAGGTAGACGATATCCACATATCCCGATTGATAGATGGGAAGCAAGAATTCTCCCGTGTCCCGATTAAGGAAAAAGAAATTTCCCTCTATTATCCTCTTTAATGGTGCTTCAATTTGGTGTTTAAAATTTGACTTCCAACACTGGGTTTTGGATCACGACGACATCCACCCCCTCTAAACCTGTGCATCCTCCGGATGCACCAGCATCGATCTCGGTATCTGCAAGTCTTCAAGAATCCAAATGTGAATGAAATCAAGTGTATGGGTTAAAACAAATGTGCCTATGCACGGCCATGTAATGAGCCCTACATATGCATACTCTAAGTGCATAAAAAACAGCATGGTGCAAATAGGGAGATATTAGGAATTCGGTGTTGAGGATGTACACTCAAATTGAACTCACATTTTCATCATGGATATACAATTCAATACAAGTGCAATCACTCGTGCAACTATGGGTTTTAACCAAAATATCACTCGTGCTCTTTACATTTCATTTATGCATGTTTTAGGTGCATGAAGAGAAACAAAAATGGTGCGAAAATCAAAGTTTCATGGTATCTAAGCAACGCTCACATCACTCACAACTCCACTCTCTTACAAATGCAATCACTCTTCCTTACTCAGATCTGTTCTCTCTTATCACTCAAAACTTGATTTATTATTTTTCAATGATATTTACCTATCTAATTGTGCAGATGGACGTGCTTCTACGGAATTTCAAAGACGTGTTTCTATATATTTTTACATGCATATTTGGCATGCAATGCATCTCAAAGATGGTGCAAAGAAAAGATCAGGGTTAAAGCACGATAGCTAATGAAAAAGATTTTCACGGCTTTGTTCTTGAGTCATCATCTCCGTTGGCTTCGCTTGATCATTCCTGCACTCATAGAAACTAAACAAATCATGAGAAACATCAAATCATATGACACAATATATATATGCAATCCATGAAAGAACTTCAAAACCATTTGCAATAAAACATAAGCATGTAGCTCAAATGTGGTTGCCTCTATACAATCTCTCAAAACTCTAGATCTTCGATTAGCTCCTTATCAACACCTGTTCTCAAAACTACATAAGAGAAATTAGTAGCATCACATTCAAGAATCACATATTTTAAAAAAAACTTCATTTATTTGAACATTAAAAATATCTATTTGAATTATTTTGATTTCAAACCTACTCATCCAACATGCATTCATTACCGTAGGTGTTCCCACTTTAATTTCTTGCATTTTTAGTTTTATTTGGTTTCCTCTATCTATCTTAAAATTAAAGCAAAAAAACACAAGTTATATACATTTTTATTTACAAATTTCCTTTTGGTATTATTAATTTTCATTTATTAGGGCTTTTCCCTTCAGACCCATCTCCCTTGATATATGGTCACCAAAGAAACTGTGCTTGAAAAGAAGCCATCTCTGAACTGCATCAATCAAAGTAGCATTCTTAAACAAGTTAGATATGTGGACAAGCCATTTCATTTGCTCGTCCATTCCTTGTAGGCTTGACTGGCATACATAGCTTTTAGAGAATTTGAAAATCCATGATTTAATCATTTGAGCATAGCTGCTTTTATTTACATTTCTTTCTAATGCATCATATGAAGATGCACATGATAAATGAGCACATGTATATAGATTATTAAAATTTGGAGTATTTAGAACATCATCAAACAAATCAATCATACATATGTTTTGATTCATTTTAAGGTTGAAATCATTTGAAAGGATTTCATCATTTCCATTATGATTATCCAATCTTTCTTCTTCATTGCCATTAAGGGTTTGAATACATTCATAAGATTTACACTCTGAATAGGAAGGTTCATCATTCTTTGACTGCAAATTATGTTCATTTTCGTGATTCAGTCTATCATAATCCCTCCTTACTTGAGTGCTACAAATTATAGAATCTGCTTCTATCTCTAATCTCTCCAAGAACTCCTCATCTTCTTCTTTTCCCAGATTCATTTGTCCATTATCATGAAGAAACTCAATATCATCACAATCAAGAAAATCTTGATCATCTAAATCACTAAATTCTTGCTTCTCCAAGTAAGATTCATTGGAAAATCTACATTCATCTATATTCTCCTGATCCTTTTCAAAGATATACATGTAATTTGATGTCAAATCAGTTTTACTATTCAAGATGCCATCATCAGATTCTTTATCTATCTCAATTATTTCTTGTTTATTATCTTTAGAGGATGTGTTTTTGCCACACTCCTCATACATTTCTTTTATCATTGAATCTTGCTCAAATACTTCATACCTGAATATCTCATCATAGACGCTTGAGTCAATTGAAACTTCATCCATCTGGTAACATTTATATCTAGCTTCATCAATGCAAATATTTGACTCAACGGTTTCACATTCAATATTCTTTGATGCTATGCACACATCATATTTATCATACATCTCATTAAACGTTGTATCTTCCACTTCATCCTTGATTTCTTTGATACATGAACTCAACTCAACATGATCATTCTTAACATACATATCAATGTAAAGAGGAGTAATCAGTGGAGTATCCTCATCGCTCTCATGATCATTCATATGTCCTTCTTCATGGAGTACAATATCGTTCACATACATATCATTATATTGAAGCTCAATCAACAACTCATTCTTACACCTATAATTCAGATCACTCTCTTGTACCTCTAACGACTCATTTAATGTGGTATCACTCAAGAGTTTTTCACATTCTTGATCTTGATCTAAACAATCAGTAGGCTTAGCATCATGCTCTTCACCATCGGCATACATACCATTCTTTAGAGGACTCATAATTTGCATGCCCTCCTGATCAGCATCATGCTCCCTTGCATTCTCTTTATGCGAATCAATCATTTGGTCATAATTCATATTTGAATCATATGCTTCAAGAGATATTTCACTCTTGGTTTCGTCATTTAAGAAATCATCTTGTGCTTGATACTCACATGGATTCACTGGATTATTTTGAGTTATTTCGTTTGCAATCTCTTTTTGATCACCTTGACTTCCTGTAGATATCTTTAAATAATCTTGGTTATTATCATATCTTGCCTCTTTGTTTGTTTGATTATCATCCCTTAGAAGCGAGGAGTCTATCAGATTATAGGAAGCCTCATGTTGGTTTCTTGGTGTGTTTTGTTTATTTTTGTTTTGTTGTATGTTTGATATTGGTTTGATTTTGTTTTGTTTAGCTTCCGTATATTCCTTTGCTCCTCCCATCATTGGGGTTTTTGCATATACAGTATTTGTAGATGTAATCAAAGTATCTACAGGTTCTTGGTACCTTGAATCCTCAGAGATTGCATCACTTATGTTTATACGTTCTTTATAGTGATCCTCTTCATAAGCATGTACGTGTATTTCATGCATATATTCTTTATGCCCAGCTTGGGTTTCTATTATTCTATAGAATTGCAAATTATTTTTAGTTTCTGAAATGCATGGAATTTGTGTATCTTCTTCATTTGCATAAATGTCAGCTTGCCAATCGTTTAAAAATTTTTCTATTGTTTGTTGTTTCTTCACATATCTCATCACAGCTTCATGGACAAGTGTCCAATCCTCTGTGAGCCCCGAGTCGGAGTCTATATCTTGTAGAAGTGGAATTAACTCCTCTCGGGCATTAACATCGATTGTTCGAAGAAACAACGAAACCCTTTCATGACTCATGCACCTCTTATCGTGCTCAGAAAGATCATCATATTGTCGCTCAAACTCTTCTTTGATCTCAAGAATTGGTTGGTCTTTGGGCATATGAACCCACCTCAGAAAAGATCTACGAGTTACTTTATCAAGATCCTCTAGCATAAACTGCTTGAGGAGTGTCGCTTTGTATTGGGACCATGTCGTTTGATTTATTCGCATTATTTGGTCTCGCATGTCGTATCCCGACACATAGATAAAGTTTTCGCATAGTTCTTTTTCCGTCATTGGACTTAATCCGACACCTAGATATTTGGCCTCGAGTTCATATTCTTTGCAGAACTTTGAGACATTCTTTCCATTGAAAAAGCCACACCGATTGACTAGACGTTCATGAAGTGATTGGATGGCTTTTTGACGCCTATCCTCTTCTTGAAATCGTAGGAATTGAGCTAGGATCTCTTCCATTTTGATTATGTTAATCTTTGTGGCTCTATAACTCACTCACCCCCTCCTTTCACGTCGGGTTCACCAGCATGTCGACTTGTTCGCCAAAGGAGGGTGATAGCATATGGTATCTTTTCATTTCTAAGTGTAGCACAATATTGAACTTTAAAACTCAAGAGTTCTAAGTTACGATTGTTTTGAAGGCCATTAAGTCTTCGGGACTGGTCCTAAGAATCCCATCATATCTATTTCTGCAAAACCATTTCGCATTCACTATCACAGTGGAAGTCCTATCACTTGTAGGCTCTTTCTAGCTTGTTTCGATCGTTGAATTTAAAACTTATGGTCGAATTTGTTGAAAAAGATTTCTGTGTTGTAAGTAATTTAAAGAGAAGTAGAGGTAAATTATACAAATACAAGATGCTTGTAATGCTACAACGTAACGAAGGTCACTGAGAATCTGCTTAGAAAATAAAAGAGTCCTCAAAGACATTTTAAGATGAGACGTTCAAATATTAATTCTTGAAGTTAGGACCTTTGAAGCATCTTTGAGCCTTAAAATTTGTATGATGCTACCACTTCAATCAACAGAGTTTTAGAAGACTTCTCTCCTAAAGTTGCAGCAGATAAGTTACGCTTTGGTTGTTGACGGAGCAAGCCAAAACAAAGGCTTTTTATCTATTAAATTTCAGAGATCATCTCCAGGCCACGAATTGCAACATCAAATCACATACGTTAATCTATAGTCGCCGCTTGATGCCAGGAAAATGTACGCATTCACTTAATTGGATGAATCAGCATAGGACTATCAAAGTTTGTGAACTATTACCAGCACTAATACACCAAATTCCTTCAGAACTCCGCAGTTTTGTGTACTTGGACTGAATCATGCGCTGCTTCCTCGTCATGCAAACACATCCATAGTCCATATACTCCTTCGGTTTTTCCTGCTCACTTCGAAAGAAACCTCCGTTCCTGTAGCCATATTCCCTTCTTCTGAAGGTTTTTGTTTCGCCGCTTTTATTATTATGAGCCGATTTGCGTTAGTAACATACGAGATATATAAGCGCACTGAATTTTCAACAAGATTGAGGATATAAAACAATTCATCTTATCTTCTATTGATATTATGCAGCATCAGTTCCTGTCCCACCTTTGCGTTGGTTTCAGCTTCCTCTCTATGAGAATGTAATCTCCACTTATCCAGTGCATGTAATGTTTGCTACCACCGCTAATATTTCTGTCAAGCTTCGTGAACAAAACTTGTTTCTCTGTTTAACGATTTCCAATCTTCCAAGTACAACAATAATAGCGAAATACACAGATGTACATATATTAACGTTAAGTGCTGCCACTGTCTTCATTAAGTTAGAGCATTCGAAGACAAAATGATCCGCAGAACAAAAAGTGATGAAAAGATCTTGTTACCATGAGTTTTCCCCAATAATGAGCTTATCAAAAACCGAAAGTTTGCACGCGATTTCCCCTGTGACTCCCATGTGCATGCGTCTTTTTCTCTTGCCATCCACCTCTTTGAGTTCGCCAGCAAACAAAAAGCCTCCACTTTTCTTCGGTATTCATTCGTACACCTTCTGTCTTGACACTTTCATCTATTTGAGATAGAATAGCTTCTTGTCCGAAGCTCTGCTGAACCTTCTCTGCATCAATCGGAGCTGCCCTCCTCAAATACATTGCATAGCTTCATTCCTCAACAGCCAATCTCTAGCAGCGTCCCATCTTCCAGTTGCTTTCGTCCCTCTTCTTCTCAGAGCATCGATGCCAAATGTAAACGTGTGAATGGCCCCACGCATCCACTCACAGTTTGCTGTTCTTGTAGCTGATTGTATGATAAATGATTTTCTTATGACAGGTCAAGCCTGTAGATCTTTGCTGGATTCTACAAGTAAGAGTGAAAGCCCCTAAACATTTGCGGAACCTCGAACATCATGGCAGAGTACAGCTTTAGGTTAGGAAAAAGGTGACATATGACTTCCATCCTTCATTGCTTGATTCCCAAGGTTAAAGTCCCTGCGTACGTGCATTCGTAAGTTTTCATCCATGAAGTCGAAGCAGTGCATATATGTACTTGTATGTTCCCGCATGTGTTCTCATTGCCGGCACAGATATAATCGCGACAGTGCGACATGGACCAGCGTTTCCGCCTGCACTTTAAGGTCTTCCCTTAGGAAGTAGCAGAGAAACTGTCAGGTTCCAGCGTCAGATCATCCCTTTCTGTATCCTGAATTGTTCTTCAGGACATTTGAGATCACATCTCCTGTGATTACCGCCTCACATACTACTGATTTGCCACGGCCATTGATCCTATTCACAGCTGTTGCTTTCTTATCAGCACAGAAGTTTCCTTTCAACAAAGATGTCAGAGAAAATTTGTTGCTCCAAAGATTAGAAATCATGGCAGGATCAAGTCTTCGATGCAGATAGGAAACGGCTCAGAAACTGCCCAAATGACTTCGGTTTCATGGTATTTGCCTGCGTCGCCGACTGCAGTGTCGCCCCTTCCCTTCTCCAAAATAGCGTTACGTTTGGCCTTCCTTTATCTGCGCACCTCTGTGGTTGTTATCAAGAATTGTATGAACAAAGAAAAGAGCGCTAAAACCTTCAGTCATCCTCCTGTGTACATCGTTCTGTCCTCCTCCTCCAGTAGCGTGCTGAGATCATCTGTTGATTGTGTTCTTTGACAAAAACAACAACGCTCTGCTTGTACGCCTGAGCCCGTCGTCGATGACCTTCATGCTACAGCAGATATCTTCAAATTAAGCTTCCAAAAAATAAGTTTTCTCTCTTCCCATAATCAGCAGTTCTCCTCCAACTTTAAGCGTCCGCCTCTGAATCCTCAGCAGCCCATAGCAATTAGATGCCTTCCCGCCAGAGCAGATCGATCGCCCCTTCCCTTTTTGGCCTTTGATCCTTTCTTTTCATGTACAGCTTTGCATGCGTGTGTAATATAGAACGATTTTGTCAGCTCCGTAAGGTGGGCACCTCATCTCGTAACAATCCAGATGCGATTTCGATTCCTTTTCTTCCTGCTTCACATGGTACATTTTGCTTTCACAGAGCATCGTCTGGTCACTTTTGGGACCATGGGGTCCGCTTTCCAAAAAAAAAAAAAAAAAAATCAGGCCGAGGAAGCTCCCTATAATCGAAGTCTTCTACGCGCATCGCTGCTGCAGACGAATAATCCTTCTGGAATGTGTCTCCCCACTAAAAAGATGCATATCAGAAATTGATAGAATGTTGCGTGACTCCTCAGCTTCCGGATGTCCTTCTTACTATCCTGTCGACTTGCGAGCAGTCCCTTCCACATGTCCTCTTTCCTTTTTCATCCTCAAAGTCATGTGACTAGACGCCCAAAAAATGCATAGATGGAAAAAACTCTAGATCTCTCCTCAAGGTAGACGATATCCACATATCCCGATTGATAGATGGGAAGCAAGAATTCTCCCGTGTCCCGATTAAGGAAAAAGAAATTTCCCTCTATTCTCCTCTTTAATGGTGCTTCAATTTGGTGTTTAAAATTTGACTTCCAACACTGGGTTTTGGATCACGACGACAACGTTCAGCCAGAAATGCATTAAAATCAGAAGACATATATTCCCCCCCTCGATCGGAACGGAGGGTGCCCATTTTCATGCTGACAGATTTTCAGCCAAAACCAAAAACTGTTTGAAGCACATGAACACTTCGGACTTTGCTTTGAGTGGATATACCCATGCATGCCTGGAAAAATCATCAATGAAAGTCACGAAGTAAAGGTAATTTCCAAAAGAGGGTGTCTGCATAGGACCACAGACATCACTATGTACAAGCTGCAATTTTTGCGTAGCCTGAACTGAACCATCTTTTGGAAAGGATGAACGCTGCATTTTGCCCAAAATACAACCCTCACAAACATGTTTTCCAGGTGTCTCAAGTTTGGGCAAAGAGGACACCATTTCAGATTTCTGCAGGCGTAGCAAACTAGCAAAATTCAGATGACCAAAGCGTGCATGCCAAAGCTTTGCATCTGACATAGCCTGAGAATCATGAACTGCACATGCCAAATCATTCAAAGATCTTTCATAGTCTGTGAGGTTATACAGCCCACGACATAAAATGCCAGAAGCAATAATCACATCGCCATTTGATAGATCATGAACTGTACACCTGTCATCAACAAATTTCACAACCAAGCCAATCTTGGCTAATGCAGAAACTGATAACAAGTTCTTTTTTATCCCTAGCACAAATAAAGCATCTGACAAAGTGAAAGAACTACCATCAGCAGTAGTCAAAATGATCTTACCAACTCCCATAACAGGATAAGAGGAGTTGTTGGCGCATGTAACAATATTCCCTGTAGGGGCAGGCACGAGTGAAGAGAAGAAACAGCGCTGCGAGGTAATATGTTTGGTCGCCCCACTGTCAAAATACCAAACATCTGAGTCTACTACAGACATGCACTGCTCATGAGAAGATGGGTCAAAACTGCAGACAGTAGTAAACGCCCATTCTTCTTCCTGCACAAGATTTGCAGACTCTGTTTTTGGTGTAGAGGCCTCTACAACAACCATTCCAGCCTCTTTCTTCTTTGCCTCTTTAGCAGCCAGTTTTGGACAGTTCTTTATGATATGATCATTCCCTTGACAGTACTTACAAAACAATTTCTGCTTTTCTGATTTCTTCTCATCTTTATCTTCCTTCTTCGAATATGCATAATTAGCAGATTTCTGCTTACTAGTTGAAGAGCTCCATTTTCCTTTGCCCTTCTGACTAGCCATGAAAGCTTGATCTGCAACTCGCATAATGGACCTGTTCTGCTTGGACTGATCTTCCTGCAATAGAACAAAGACTAATTCCTCAAATGATAAGGCATTTGGATAACCTTTCATCATGAACCAAAGAGTAGAAGCAAAACTCTGATATGAATCAGGAAGACCATTCAGAACGGTCTGCACAAGTGAGCTATCTAGTATAACCTCATCAGCAAAAATCAATTATTCCTTCAAATCTTTGATTTTTTTAGGAAACTGTCCATAGAATCACCTTCATTCATGTGCTCACTCTCCAACTGTTTTCGGAGGTAAGCAACACGAGCCTCATTCCTAGCTTGGTACAATGTGGTAAGTGTATCCCAAGCATCCCTAGCTGTTCTGCAAGAGCGAATATGAGGAATAATGGCACGTTTGATAGACAAAGCTATCAATGCATATGCCTGGGCATCTCTGCCATCCCAACGAATCTGCTCTGCAATAGGTGCAACAGAAACAGCAGCACGAACAGGAATCTGCGGAATATCATCTTCGACATCATCTTCATCAGCTCTAGCACCTGTATTTGCAGTACCTGTTGTTACAGGTGTAACAGGACGTCTTTCAACACCCTGCACAATGTTCCACAGTTCTTTTGCAACCAATACATGTCGCATCATATAAGCCCATAATGGGTAGTTGGTACCATCCAACTTATCCTCAACAGCCAACATACGGAATACATCACTGCTTTTAGCCATGGCCGGTGACTAAAATACCTTGATGCAGAAAATCGACTGTATCTCAAAAAGTTGAACGGAACTGCCCAGACGAGTTCTGCTAGACCTGTAGCAGACTTCGAGAGGCTTAAACTGGCGAACAAAAACTCGTATGTACCTTTGGCACAAAAAGATGAAATAGTCTGCACAAGCGCTACGATAGTGTGTTCGGACGCTGAAATGAGATCAGATCGCGATTTCGACACCACAGAGTGAAGCACGTTTGATCTCGGAAACACCTTGAGTATGCTCACCAAAATTCATACGATTCTAAGACTGCAAACGGAGGAGTGTTGACGGTGCCCTAGATGAAGCGACGACCTGCTCTGATACCAATTGTTGGAGATAGATGTCTGCGGAAGCACGCGAACAGCACAAGGAGGAAGAAGAAGCTTGGAGCACAGGGGGAAAAAACCTCCTAAAGAGGGAAAAAATTGCCCCGGCAGTCCTAGTGTGTTCACACACATCACTACCTAAATATATCAACATCACTCACCACGTGTCCTTCACACCATTGCAACAATACAGGTATGCCATCGCGATGCTTCAAATTTCAGACCATCGCGATGGGCTCAAGCCATCGTGATGCCTCATGACCATCGCGATGCCTCATGACCATCGCGATGGGCTCATGCCATCGTGAGGGTTCTGTTGACCATTGACCATCATGATGGGCTCATGCCATTGCGACTATCAATTAGCCAGACCATCGGGACGCCTCATTTTGGACCATCGTGACGCTTTGCACCCTTGGACCATTGTGACAATTCTAGACCATCGCGATCATCATTCACTTGGACCATTGTGACAATCCCAGACCATCGCGATTATCTCAGACCATCACGATTGTCCACTTAGAATGCCAAATTTAGGGTTTTGATTTTTGCAAATATAAGGCCTATTTTGAGTGAATTCTTGGGTGATTAAGCATATTGGAGAAGCCCTTTTGCTCATATTTGAGGAAAAACCTGTTTGTCAGTTTTAACCCCCAAGAGCTTGAACATCCATAACGTTTTCATTCGAAGTCCATTTTTTGAGCCATCTGTGGGATTAAGAGAGCAAGGGGGCACTTGGGAATAAAAGGAGAAAAAGGGACCCTTAAAAGTGTATATATAAAAGTGTTTGATCAGTGAATTAAGAATTGGCCTAAACATTGGATTTTGACAGGTCTAGCAAGAGTTATCCAAGGGCAATCAAAGCAAGGCAAAGGTGAACTAAGCAAGGCAAAAGTGAACTAAGCAAGGCTTGGGAAGCACGACTTCTTGGGCATCACGGATATCAAAGAAGCTGACTCGAGGTTGGAAGAGTACTCAACCCCTGTTGGGATAGATGGATGGATGCTCCAAGAGATTGAGTAGGTACTGCTAAACTTGCTTTGTACCAGCCCTCTTTTGCTTCAGAGTTGATAAGTAGACCTTCTTAGCTTTCCAATAACACCAAAAAAATAGTCTATGTACTTTGGAAGTGATGGGTGTAATGATTGAACCAAAACAGATAACTTTGAAGTTCACAAACCCAAGAAAACCTTCTATTTATGTCTTGACACCTGCTAAATGTTTTGCTCAGTGTGACCAACACAGTAGAAATTGATAAACTTCCTTCTAGGGGTATTTAATTAGCTTAGTAAGCTACCATTTGCAAGTGGAAAGATGTAAAATGATAAACTATGCTAAGAGAAATCAATTTAGCAAGTTTAGCTATACCCCCGACTTTTTAGGATTGTAGCAGAAAATGACTAGAGTTCACCTCGACGCAGATTTCTCTGAAATGGCTGAATACAATCACTTCAAAATTTGATAGCATGTAGATGACTTTGAGCTGAATCCAATAAGCTTTGAATCACTTGATTTGGTGAAGAATTGACCGAGATATGCCCTTGACAAGCTGACAGACTTTTGAGTAGACTAACAGAGAACTCAGAGATTAATGATGTAAATGTATCTATTAATGAACACTTGTATACAATCCCATTGGCATGAATAACATTGCCTAATGGTGTAGAGAGGTGTAGGCTATAGTATAGTCCTCACACACACACTCAAAATCAGTAGAATGAGGCTCGGGAATGATCTCTCTAACCCGCGACTTTTCATGTTCACTTTTATATGAAGTGAGTGAAGATTTGAATTCAAATTCAAATTTTGGCTTGCTATAATCAAGCTCCTAAATGCTTGGAGATATTCCTTCAATCAAATGAGCTAATTTTTCCACGACTCACTTTGGTAGGTGATTACAAAAGATTCCAAGTCAATTTGACTTTTACAATGAGGTAAAGTGGTAATTAACCACTAGCATATCTTCCTATGCTTCTTCATGTATGTGTAGACTTTAATGCATCCTTTGAGCCAAATGTGTAGGCTTGCAATTTATACCAACAACCCCTTCAGTCAATTATTAGCTTAGGCTAAACGTCTCGCATTGTGGATTAAATAAGGATGATGATAGGAAGGCATCAAGTCCAAGAGACTTAATTTTTTCAAGTCCAAGAACAGGATAAAAGTGTGTGATACGAAAAACTTAAAGGAAAGAATCTAAAGTTGACAGCATGAAAAGTTGATTCATGACATGTACATTGAAACAAGACAAGAATATAAAGGAATTAAAAGAAAAGTAACATTGACGACCAGAGTGTGCTTTGAGTAATACAGGGAGTAAAATTCATGAACCTTAGATCGGGCAAGCATATAGGTAAGTTAAACTGACAAAACCTTAGATCATTGGAAGCAAGTGTAGGAACTATTGCACGTTTGTGGGCACAACAATTGAATAGCTACCCTTACGAATTGGGCTCTGATACTAGTGAGTTAGAAATGGCTTTTAGCACAGAAAGACCAAAAGGAGGGTTAAGCATAGCATACTTGGAAAGACCCAAAGGACCCTACAAGACCCAATTAGAATATGTCTGAACAACCACCTAGGTGCTCGCATCTATGAGGATGGTTTGAGAAGATCAGTGGTTCAGTTGCATAACCCTGACCAACCCATTGGACTAGAATGTCCAGTGGTGAAATTTGATAGAGATGCTTACATAGACAAAGAAGGAACAATGTACATCATAAGTACTCATTCTAACCATACCAATGAGTTTGGTGTAGTTAGTCCCGATATGGAAGCAAGAACCCAATGAAAAGAACCAATAGGAGATGAACCTAGGACACCTAGAGGGAAATATGTACTGACAAGAGTACTAAACCTAGAATGGATCCCTCAAGATAATAGAAGCATTGAATTATTCCTAAATCAGGACACTGATGAAGCATTTCGGAGATACATAAGGCTCCATTACGATTTATGAATTCAAGGACCTAAATATGCCTAGAAAGGTGGTATACTTGGACAATACTTCATAACGAGTATTTGTTGTACCCGACCATGCAAGACATGCCTATACCTGGAGAGGTGAGTTAGTTTTCCCCCCATCACGAGCAAATGTAAACACTAGTCATCATGGTATCGGGACATCCTCAGCCCATGGCACTCAAAGAGAGAAGAAAAAAGAAAGGCCAGAAGTAAGTTTCACTCACCCCATAGCGAGGGATAGACCAACCATGGACACCGATAGTTTGGAATGACAAAGGGAACCAAGATTGCCAAGTGGTAGAGATGACTTTCCTCTACCTAAACCATGTGATCCTAGGATACTAAGACCCACCCATTTAGTAAAGTTGATGAAGAATTATTTTGATGGGACAGGAGATCCCTATGACCATGTTGCCGAATTTAAGTAGGTGTTGCAAGCAGAGTAAGTAGAAGACATGTTTACACAATACAATGAGTTTGGACTCACATTAAAGAACACAATTTTAACTTGGTTCCAACAATTGCAACAAAGGCAATTTAGGGACATTCATAACTTGTTAGAGTCATTTATCACAAAATTCTCTAAAAGTGGAATCAGACATGATACTTCCTCGTTGATTCACAATTTCAAACAGACCCCTCAGGAAACAGTCAGACTTGCAAGAGGTAGGTTTAGACAATATGTAGAAAAATGCCAAATGCAAGAACTACCCTCACAAGCCAAGCAAGTGTTTTTGTTTTTAGATGGCCTTTTAAACTCTAAACGACGATCCTATGTCTACTTGAAGGAGCCCAGAACACTAGAGCAATGTTTAAGGATTTGTATAGATATTGAGGACAATTTAGGAGATGAATTGGAACTTTCAAAATCTATAAAGACTCAGGTAGCTCATCTCAATCATCCTCAAAACTTTCTAGCTCGATTGAGGACCTAGCAGAAAAAGTGGCCCAAAAACTAGGAGTCTCTAGCAAACAAATGCCTAGGTTAGCAACAACCAACCATTGTTACACCTGTGGTGGTGATCATATGGAAAATGTGTGTCCTAATGTAACACAACCTCAAGCCAACCCCAATGGCCAATACTGCACAATTGAGAAATGATACACATATCAAGGTCAATACAATGCTTAGCCTCATTACTATAGGCCTCCCCAGAACTATCCTTATCAGGCCCAATAGAGACCACAGCCCGTTTTAGCTCAAGAGCCACCACCACCAGCTAATGTCATCTCAATCAAGTACGCTGCTGCAGAAGAGAACCTCAATAGGGCTTTAGTGCCTTCTTCACCCCTGATCACTGATGGTGATTCTAATTCTAACAGTTTTGACTCTACCTATGTAGATAATCCACCCGCATACTACACGGAGTCCCCAGAACACATGGAAACATATCAATATGATAGTCCTCCCCTAGAACCCAGTTGGCATCGTGACTATGCCAATGTCATGTATGGAAACTCTAACCCATGGCCCTAGTTGAGATAGTTGAGACCATAGGGCCCTAAAGGACCATGTTTTAGGTGCCAAGGAGATCATTTCATAAAGGATTGCCCACATCCTCCGATAACAGGACAATCACAATACTATAACATACAAGGCTTGTGTGTCGAATGTGGTAAAGAACATGTCATTAGGGGTTGTCCTAAGAACCTTGCTAATGCCTCACAAGTAACATCCATAAACGTGATAGGTATTGTACACAAATTAGATGGATCCAACCCTAAATATGTGCCTATTCAAGCTGTAACAAGAGCCCAAGCACTGTTACAGAATCAACAGCTTAATCTTGAAAAAGCAACAAAAACTAGTGAAGCTGGAGAATCTAGTAGTAAAAAGATGAAATCTTGGAAAGACTCACGAGAGAGAATCAAGAGAAATGGAGTAAAAAGATTAACGAATTGGAAGGAAGCTTAAAGGAATCTAGAGCCAAAATCCTAGAATTGACTTCACAAGAATCTAATCGGGAGAACCTAGCTCAGAGATCAGGATCAGTTCTAGCAGAACCAACACCCAAAAATCAAGAAATGATGTTTCGAGCATATCAGGTGAGATTAAATGAAGGACCCTAGGTAGCTGAATTGAGTAAAAACTATCCAAGAGCAGACTTAGAAATTGAGAGAACTAAACTTTGCATGAAGGTGGTAGAACTAGCACAAGCTATGTTCGAAGCATCTCGTTATATTAATTGGAACAACATGGAAAAACCTGAATTACACTTTCAAGGACTAGTGGAGTGGTTAGAATACTTGATCGATAGCAACAAGAAGAAGAATCTGGAAAGGAACCCTATTGTTCCTGAGACACAGGAAGGGAGTGCACCATCCCTATCTCAAGTGCCAAATACCGAGGTAGAAGACAACTTGTCTTCCATCCATAAGTACTCCCAAGAGTTTTTAAGAGAAATCCAAGAAGAGAAATGGGGACGAGAGCAAGAAACCCATCCTCCAATTCAAGAGATAGATGACTTGCAGGAACAATTTCTCCAAGACATACCATCTATCTATGACGATATAGAGGAAGAGCAACTGCATGAACAAATGGATTTTGAATCTAACTCTTTGCAAGTGTTACCTCAGTTCACAGGATCTTGGGAAGCCAAGTCTATCAGCATGAGGGCACCCACTTTAATAGTGAGGAATGAAGAATCAGTAATCCCTAGAAACATTGAAGTGATAAAGAACACCAAAATACAATGCCATCTCACTCTAGAAGATTTGTTGAAGGTTAAACCGAAATTGTGGAAGCATGTAGCAAACCAATTCCTTGAGATTGTTATTGCTCCCTCCGAAACAAGATCACATAGGAAAGTACCAGAGATACCAGTGGAAAGAATTGGAGATGTGAGCGAGGGGGAGGAAGGTAATACCCATCTTCCAATAACCCACAAGGGCTACACCATCAAAGCCATCCTAAATTACGAAATCTCCATCTTTATGACTGAACCTATTGAGGAAGACTTTATACTAGAAGAGTGCACAAAAGTGACCCAAGAACCAGACAAGAGTGGTGACGAGGATTTAGAATCCATTATCATTGAATCTCTCTGCTCGACAGAAGAAGAATATCTCTATTTTGTAGAAGCCAAAACTCTTGAAATGGACAAGGAAAGTCAAAGTGAACAACCCGAGTCACTCATGAAAGATGCAAAAAGTAAGCAAAAGAAGAGGAAGGTATCACCCAAGATAGAAGAAGAAGAAGAACCACTCATGGAAGTACCTGAGAACTTCAATAAGTATGACATAGAAGATAGAAGAATTATGGTAAGAATGCCCAAGAGAGAAGCAGGCATCAGAGAAGCGTATGATAATCAAGGGAAAACCAAAAAAATCATAGTCACCATAGAAGAAGGAGAAGAAAAATGTACATACATAGGGCATGATTTGACGAATGAAGAAGAAGAAGAAGTAATTGCCCTATTGCAAGAATATAGAGATGTGTTTGCTTGGAGTTACAAAGATTTGAAAGGAGTAGACCTAGATATATGCTCCCATAGAATCCCTATGACTCGAGAGGCCAAGCCCACTAAGCAAAAACCATACACATACAATGCTAATTATGCTGCTAAGATCAAAGAAGAAATAGATTATTTGATAGAAGTAGGATTCAATTACAAAATTGAGCATACTGAATGGGTATCCCCCATTGTGGTCGTGCCCAAGAAGAATGGGAAATTGTGTGTGTGTATTAACCTTAAAAAAGTTAATGCCGCCACTATTAGAGACAGTTAGCCTCTTCCTATCACCGAACACTTATTGGAAAGAGTCGCATGCAAGGAAGTATACATCTTTCTTGATGGATTCTTAGGCTATAATCAAGTAGCCATTGCTCTTGAAGATCAACATAAGATGGCTTTTGCCACAGAATGGGGCATAACTGCATTTTGTGTGATGCCATTTGGGCTAACAAATGCACCTGGTGTGGAGGTGATCGCAATCCGGGTGGATTGGGTCCGGTCGTGGCACACACAGGGTGTATGAAGCTAATTAATGTTGGAAGGTTTAAGGACATGAAAGTGAAATTAATTTTGAGTATGGAGAAGAGAGAGATGTTGAAATGATTATGGGAATGGGAATGTAGGAGTGCAAGTTAGATTTATGAACATGACTGATAAGAATGAAAGAGAACCATACACACGAATCAAATTTGGAAGGAAGAATGGTCCATTGAAGGAGCTTCTTAAACACTTCCTAATTCTAATCCATATGCATAGTCTTCTTTGGATGATATGTATGCATGATGAGAATAGATGGAATCCTTACACATAAATCAGTTTTGAAAGCAAGAATGGTCCAATATTGGATCTTCTTATACACTCTCAGAAACTAATCAATATGTATGGGTATGTATGGATTATATGCATGCAAGTGAATTATGATGATAGAGTTTACTCACAAGCTCAATGAAACATCCTCACTGGTTCAACGCAATACTGCGGAGCCTTCTCACACATAGAAGAAAATAGAAGACATGTAAAAATACTTAAGAGACTGAGAGACAAAAGACAAGAGACAAGTGACAAGTGACATGAATTAAAAGGATTTGAATTAAGACACATGTATAAGATTGTCGTGATACATCAAGCTAAGCAGTCTACTGATCAAAGGCGGTTCCGACCTTCAAACCATAACAGTTCAACCAAATGTCACACGTAAGAAGATGAGTTCCACTTCATTGACCCTATGTATGTCTAGGCTCGTAACGTCTAACTAAAGAAGTCTAAGACTCATTAAAACCAGCTCTAACTCACTCATACGCTCCACCGAGGGTGAGTCAAGATAGAGATGCTGGTTTCAAGAGCCTATCTAGATTGGAGTTCTAACTAAAATTTGAAACTAGGTACTATACTCATACTAGCCCACCTTGGATCCTCACTCGCTCAACCGAGGGTGATCGTTTCAAGGAAACCTTAAGCTAGCAAGAGCCCTATGGATGCCTAACAATGATGCTCTTGGAGTTTGGAGGGGGGTTTATATAGTTTTTTGAATGAATTTGGGCCCTTGGATCTAGAGAAATCAACTCTCAACTCTAGGATCACTACTTTCGATTAAAACCATTTGATTAATCAAATCAATGGCTTGGAATTGTTCTTTCTATCAAATCTAGTGTAAAGGAGTGAAATTTAGGCGCCTTCATTCTCCACCATTGGATCTAGGGATGATCTAGACCGTCGGATCAGTGCTGACATAAATTCAGATAAGATAAGCCATTATTTTTGGAGAAACTTTGCATTATTGATCTTTAACTGTCAAAAAAGTCTTCTTTGATGAAAAAACTTGTGGATCCTCCTTCCTTTATGCTTTAGTACATCTCCACCCTTGAATATGAGCTCATCTTGACCGTACAACATGGTTCAATCATATTTTGCCATGTGGCAACCCTTCAAGCCTTCAATTTTCTTATTCTAGAAAATTGTAGTGATCTTGAAAACTGTATTTTGTGCTCTTTGAGCCTTCAAATATCCTTTGATGAAGATAAAAGTTTGTAGGACTATGTTTTGAAAGGCCTCCTTTAGGAATATGCAAAAAAAACTCCCATCTGAATCTTCCTTGTACAAGTTTGACTACATTTGGAAGCTTGCAAGGTGGCATTAAGGTGTCTAGGAAGCTCTGATAGCCTTGAAACTTTGTACAAATATGTAGCCACATATGGTCTTTATACATGTCAAACCATATGGCTAACAAAAATTCCTATACAAAAGTTTGTAGGGTCTAGGTGGAAAAATACATTTTTTACAAAATGCACATGGCATATCAATGTGCTAGAAAATCCATTTTCATGTGAAATTCGGGCTATAGACGTCGTTTGATAGGATTTACAAGTATATTAATTTTCATGTGATTTGGAGACATTGAAATTTTTTCCCTAATTTCCAAAGTTTGACCAACTTTGGCTGCTACCCTGGATTTGCTCGATTTCTTCCAAAATTGTGAACTCCCTTTGACATCCTTGATGCATCTTGGACTTCTGAGGGAATTCTGACTACCTTCAGCAAATGTGTTTCTTGTAGGTCTTCATGAGTGACAGAGGAGAGAAAATCTTGACGACATTCGCCCCTACTAAACCTGCTATTCCTTCGGAAGCGCCACTCTAGTATCTGTGAAAAACAAAATGTTCTAGGCATCAAATTATTTTATAGGCAACATACATGGAAGGAAAAATTGATCATATGCATGAATGAGTAGGCGACGTGATATGAAGCAAAATTTGCATGAAAAAAAGAATTGAAACACGCAACATGAATATGCATGAACAAATAGGCAACATATATGCAAATGAACAAGCAACATTGACAACAAGAAAGAAAACAAACAAGCATCAATATGAAGTGGAAGTGGATGTATTGAGTCATTTTAAGCATCAGTTCCTCTCATCTTGAAGAAAAATTTGTACCTTTTTCATAAAGCAATCTACCTTAAATACGATTATAAACAAAGATTTAGGATTTTCAAGAGACATCTATCATCTTTAGCTTATTTTAGATCAATTCCTTTCCTACATAAATATGAATATGCTCTTTCACTAATAACATGCAAGGAAATCTAACTAAACTCCACTCATGCATAAATCTACCTATATAGCCCGTGATTTATTCTACTATGCCTTTTTATCCTCCTTTGGCTTGCTCTTTTTTTTTTTGATGATGATGATGATTCGGCAACTTTATGGTTACGATCACTTTTTTGGGGTGGAAGAAAGTGTAAACTTCCTGGTAATATGTAGCAACTTTTTGTTTTGTTTTGTTTTTTTTTTTGATGACGGGGAAAAATTAAACCCCGATACAAGGTACAGCCATTTTTGATGACGGAGAACAGTCGTTTAAACTCCGATACAAGTGCTGTGAGATGGACTAAGGATGTAGAAACATGCAATAGCAGGAGCTACGATTTCAACAATTATGCTTTCGATACAAGATACATATGCATGTTTATATATGAAAGTCATGTCACCAAAATAAACCTCCAAATCTACATGCCCTATCTTTCCACAATCCTAGATTATAATCAATTTCTTAGTAGATAAGTTACTACTTAAGATACAATTTTACACAAGTAGAGAAATCATCATTTGCCCTTTTTTGGACTCAAGTGATGTGGATATGCAATGCAATGCAAAGAGTGAAAACAAACATGCATGAAAAAAGAATGGAAAAAAAGTAGAATGAACTTGAAAAAAAACAAAGCAACATGAACTTGAAAAATTAATGATATTTTTATATGTTTTTTTTATATTTTCTTTCCTTTTTTATTTATTTTTATTTATTTTATTTTTATAACATGGATACTCCTGTTTATGAATTGGCCTCATTGTTGTCATATTCTTCAATGTTCTCATCCAAAATGTACTCGTCATTATCACGTTTCTTGAATAGCTTTATCCTTTTACCTGCAATCAAAGTTTTTAGTGCAACACCATTTAATTCACAAAGAGCATACGTACCATTGTTGTTGAATTTTGATACAATGTATGGACCAAACCACCATTGAGTGAGCTTTTTGCGTGCATCATATTGAGAGTCAAATGTACTATCATGAATGAGCACCCAATCTCCTGCTTCAATTGGCTTAGGATGCAATCGATGAGTTTTATCAAAATAATGCTTGTTCTTCATTCTAGATTCTCTTAATTTTTCAACGGCATCATCAAGTCTTAATTTACCTTGTTCTAATTGTTTAATGCGCAAACTCAAAAAATCATCAGTAGACATGTTTTCACACCACGGCAAATTTGATCATGCAGAAATATGAGACTGAATTGGAAACAATGGTTTTTGACAGTACATGAGTTTAGCAGGCATATATCCAGTAGTACGTGTGCATGTCATTCTATCTGCCCAAAGCGCAAAAGGTAAGAATCTAGGCCATTGTTTGATGTCACCGTTACATGCTTTAGATATGGCTTTCACAATAGGTGGATGCCCTCTCTCTATTTTACCATTGGCCTCTGGATTATATGCAGTAGTGAGAGACAAACGAATACAGTGACGCTCAAAGAACTTTTTAGCTTCTCTCGCATTTAACTCTCCACGATCGTCGACTACTTTCTCTATGTACCCAAAGCGACTTATGATATCTTCAAGCAAGAATTTGCAAGCATTGTAAGTGGTCTTAGATCGTAGTGCACGTCCCTCTACATGATTAGTTAAGTCTTCTCTTGCACAAGTACAATGTAACACATTTTTTCAATACCTTTAGGCATAGTTACAAGATCTACTACCCACTTGTAGTGAATACAAGGTGGATAAGTAGGATGCAGCGGATCTCTATGTTTGACTGATGAATGAAGTTGACAAGTAGAACATGTAGAAACATAGCTACTAATGTCAACATACATCCTAAGCCAATAATAGGTACTTCTAATTTTCTCATATGTTCCAAAAAATCCTTTATGACCTACCCATAATTTCTCATGCATTTCCTTCATTACTTGCAATTGAAGCCCTTGTTTTTCTAGGACTCGTTGTGGATTCTTAACCTGACCCTTAGCATGTCTCCAAAGATAACCGTTACATAGGAAAAAGTTATAAGCTCGTTTCCTAATGTTACGGAATCTATTCATAGTCTAGGTAGGTAATGGTTGTAGTGTACTTAGATACTTTCCTATGTCTCTCCATTCATTTTCGTACTCAGACTCATGAAATTTCTCATACTCATATATATATGTGGAACATAGTCAACTAAATTCACATTCTTTATTAGATCACTTTCAAGATCATCATCAAATCTAGCTCTCGATAACATAGAGTCAGCAACTGAGTTTGACTTACTTGAAATATGAACTAACTCAGGATTTATGAACTGATTATATGAGATCCATCTAAGCATGGCTATATCAGGAGATGAACAATTGGCTATCATTCCAATGAGAGGCAAACAATCAGTCTCAACTTTGACATTTGCACCAATGAAATATTCTTTGTCTGTTTTCAAAGTTGTTACCATACCCCATAGTTCTCGTTTGATCTGTGGATATTTTCGTTGTGTTTCATGTAGAATTTTGGCACCAAACCTAATTGCATATCTATTCCCTTCACTATCATCTTGACTTATGACCCAACCTATACCAATAGGACTAGTATCAACAGTCAATATAATAGGTTTGTTAGCAGAATAGTCTACACACTTAAGGATGGGAGCTTCAAGCAATAATTTCTTCAATTTAGGCATAGCTTGAGTGTGTTTATCAGTCCAAATAAATTTTTGTTTCTTCCTCAATAAGTCATAGAGACAATCAGCAACATGAGCAAAGTGTGGGATCCAAATAACATAAAAGATGCAAGCACCAAGAAATCTACGTACCTCACTCACGTTGTTACATGTTTCAGAAATCTTGCTAATGGCATCAACTTTTTGTGGGTATGGCTTTCGACCATAATGGTCACATAAATGTCCAACAATAAGAACCTCGTTAACACCAAAAACAGATTTTTCTATGGAAAATGTAAGACCTACCTCTTCAAATTGTTGAAATGTTCTTTCACAATCAGAGATATGGTCAAGAACAAATTTACGACATCCAGATGAATCTATAGTAATGTCCTTTACATGTTCCTCACTCCCTTTAATTCGAATATCATCAATGAATGGCATAGTTATATGAGGGATAAAATCATGTAAGACCATATTCATAGCACTCATCATATGAGCCACAACATTAGTCGCTCCTTGAGGTAAGGTACACATTTGCACTAAGCCTAAAGGAGTTTTCATTGTGGTTATGTCACGACTATCAATTGCTAATTGGAATTGGTCATATCCAGAATATAAATCACCCATTGAATAGATAGAATGTCCTGAAAGTGATTCAGCAAACTCGTCTACAATGGGTCCTGTTCCTACATTCCTTATGGTGACTTTATTGACGGGTTGGAGATCTTGAATAAAACGTAGTTTCCCATTCTTTTTAGGCACAGTGAACCATCGATTTGAGTAAGGTGCAAAAGATGGCTCTAAAATTCTCATGTTTATCTTCTCCTTAAGTAGTTTCATTAGTTCAGGTAAGTGAGCCTTTGGAACTGGTATAGGGCGAAGATTCCATGGAATACGTGGAATAGTAAAGATTATCATGGGTGCAACTAGCTTAGGATCTACACAACCAATCTCATGAGGATACATAGTAAAGGATTTTCCATGGCTCCATATAACTCTCTCAAATTTATCTCTCTCTGCTGGCAAAAGAAAGTCATCATCTCTACCAATTTTCACCTGTTTGATTGTCTCATCCGTGAATGTATGTCCTATGTTTTTCTTATCCCGAAGAATTGGATCATTTTTCACATCAATAATTTTTTCATTACTTCCTTGAGGTAATGGTTGAGCTATGGGTTTGATTTTTTTTTCTACATTTTTGTACTTTGTTTCAACTAAGGCATCATGTGTTTGGTTAAATTTTGAGCACTTGTCAACATTGAGAGCATATTCCTGGATTAGAGCATACTCATCAAGGGAAGAAAGAAGAATAATATGGGAATTAGAATTTTGTTGAAGACATAACTCTAACTCCTCGAGAGTAGAGAAACAATGAGATGTTTCAATCACATGCTCAATGTTCTCATCATGTTCCATGATTTTGTTGTTTTTATAAATTTTTTGGGTTTTTTGGATAAAAGACCTGGACAATTGACTCTTATGAAGAAAATCTAATCTAGAATGTGGAAAACAAAGTGACAAACTATTGTACATGTTGGCTGGATGCGAGATGTCAAACCAATATCCACTGTTGTCCCGCTCAACAATGGATTCTATCCGAAATTTTGATCATATGTAGCTCCAAACATGAATCGAGGTGCACAATCACTACAAACATGCTCATGACCCTCAGTAACAATAGGTTTCTTTCTAATTGACAATCGATTCCTAGGATGATTCACTCCTACTATCATGACTTGAAGTGATTGCATTCCATCCTTAGACTTAAATCTAGCATAGGTAGACCCATCATCCATGGCTTTAGTTTCCATATGACTCTCACAAATAAAGGGTTGATCTAAGAGAACTTCATAGGAGCAATTATCTTGAATAAAAAAGTGAAACTCTTATGTGATTCCTCCTATGGATATGGGCACACTAGCACAAGCTCCATACAGGGTACCTACACCATTATCTGCAGTTCTCATATGCCATCCATAATCTTTATCTATGGGCCATCGAAACTTATCATAGACTTCTCTTGAAATCACATTGATTTCGGAGCCGAAATCTACTAATGCATTTACAGTGATAGTGTTCTTATCATTTCCTATTTTGACATGCATCTCTGATGTACCTCTAGACCAAAATTTTCTTTTAAAGTGACTTTCAAGATTGTTTTCATGATTTTCATGGTCAGGTTGAATAGGTCCTAAGAAATTTTTATTAACATTTACTTCATCATCATCAAAGTCCTCTTCATCAGATTCATCAAAGTTTAAGGCTTCATTCATAGCTTGATCTTGATCTAGAGAATCTTGCATCTCAATATCTAGATTAAGCAGAAACCTCTTCCTTTTAATTAGGCCGATAAAGTTATCTTTAAAAAGAGGCTTTGCAATAGAGAAAATTTGTTCTAAAGACATAGTCACTTGACTCTTAAGCAAAATGTCATCTAAAATCTCCATAGGATCTATTTTTCTCTCAATTTTTGAAATCAAGATGGCTTTAGGTTTTCTCTTTGGTTTCTTTTGTTTTTGCTCAGGATCTTGTTTTTGTTCATGTTCTCGTGTTTGTTCTTCAGTTTTTTTTTATTGTTCTTGTTTATCTAGAGGCTTTGGTTCTGTTTTTCTTTGAGTTGTCTTCTTCCCTTTTTGTCTCCTCTTGTTTTTGTTCATTGGGTTGTGATTCTTGTTTTTTATCTTTGGATTGTGATGTTTCTCCTTGCTCTATGATTGTTTCTATTCCCTTTGAGGTTTGTTTTCGAGTCACTCTTCTTTCACTAGGCTCAACTTCATCTCTTTTTCGTTTTTCTTCTACATTGGATATATGAGAAATAAGAGATTGATCTTCTATCAGTGATTCCCAAGCCGTTATTCTCCTAATCTCATCTCATGCTCTTACTAAAGCCTCTATGGAAAAATCACCTTCCTTTGTCGGTTTACTTGATTCTACTTGTTCTCATCAAGATCTTGTAGTTTCACTCCTCTAGTTCCTACATCCATTATGGTTATATTTTCATAGTGTTTTTTCATTCCTCCCTTACCATAATTTCCTTGCAAAGGTAGCCTAGATCGATAGTCACAGATTTTCTTGTCTATGTCTATTGCTACTCGTTGCTCCTTAGCAGCCTTCAATAGTTCACAATCTCTCAAAAAGTGCTCTAACGAATCACACCAAGGACACCTACGAGGGCCACACACAAAACCATTTTCATTTTGAGGATTTTGATTAACTTGTGGTGGGAAATTTTGAAATTGAGGATTTTGTTGATAAGGTATTGCTTGAACAGAATAATTAGGATTTTGAAAAGGCAATTGATGTATTTGAGGAGCTTGGGGAGCAACATGTGGTACTTGAGGTGCAAGACGAGCTTCCATATTATACGGTTGATGATTCTGAAAATTTTGATTTTGAGGATTTTGAAAAGCTATTTGAGAAGCTTGAGGATACATGTTTTGATACATTTGAGGATTTTGCACATGAGGATGAGGATTTTGCATTGAAGGATTATGCATTGGAGGAACTTGATATGCTTGAGTAGGAGCTACTTGTGGATTTTGATTGGTAGCTATAACCTGTTGATTAGGCTCTTGAAAAGACATTGGGCTCATTTGATTTTGGAAAGTTTTGGTGTAATTAGATTGTAAAGCATCTATAGTCTTGGCCAAATTGGATTGTGTAGCAATAAGACTTTCCATTTGCTTAGTGAGAATTTCCACTTGAGATTGTTCAACTACACTTTTATTTGGCTCTACTTTAAAAGAGTAGGCTCCATCATTTGAGGAATAGGAGTAGAGTCAAAAATCATAGCATGGGATTGTTCTCTAACTTGCTCCTTAGTTTGTGGAAGGCTAGCTTGAGGAAGACTAGTTTGCTCATAAAGCATGGATTGTCTTTCATGTCTATGGGCTACAACCTCTACTACTTTACGCACTTTTTGCCAATTGTTAGTAAGACCATAGCGCTTATCCGGTTCTTCTAATTGCCGTTCAACTTCCCTACGAGTTTTAGGATGAAGAAGCTTAAGAAAATTGATCACAAGATCAGGTTCCAAAGTTATCTTATCCTCATCAAGAAGTTGTTCATAGTGTCTAATATACTCATTTTGTAAGTGAGTAATAGAGCTACTAGACTTTGGTGAGTTGACCCATCGTAAGAATCCATCCCGATTATGTTGGCTATAATCTTCAAGATAGAATTCTTTGAGCATATCCTTTCTAAAATCACTCCAAGGAAGACTATCATATTGAGTGACACGGTTTATGATAGAGCTATCAACAATTTGTTCAAAGAATGATATCAAAAGATATTCGGGAAGACCAAAAATCATAACTTGCTCTTCAAACAAATCTAAGTAGCTTGTGATGTTGATGCCATTGAATTTTCCCTTCTCTCTCAACATAGAAGAGACTATTCTTTGGCCTTGTTTCTCAACAATAAGGGATTTGAATCCTTCCTGAATGTTGGAAGGTTTAAGGATATGAAAGTGAGATTAATGTTGAGTATAGAGAAGAGAGAGATGTTGAAATGATTATGGGAATGGGAATGTAGGAGTGCAAGTTAGATTTATGAACATGACTGATAAGAATGAAAGAGAACCATACACACGAATCAAATTTGGAAGGAAGAATGGTCCATTGAAGGAGCTTCTTAAACACTTCCTAATTCTAATCCATATGCATAGTCTTCTTTGGATGATATGTATGCATGATGAGAATAGATGGAATCCTTACACATAAATCAGTTTCGAAAGGAAGAATGGTCCAATATTGGTGCTCCTTATACACTTTCAGAAACTAATCAATATGTATGGGTATGTACGGATTATATGCATGCAAGTGAATTATGATGATAGAGTTTACTCACAAGCTCAATATAACATCCTCACTGGTTCAACGCAATACTGCGGAGCCTTCTCACACATAGAAGAAAATAGAAGTTATGTAAAAATACTTAAGAGACTGAGAGACAAGAGACAAGAGACAATAGATAAGTGACAAGTGACATGAATTAAAAGGATTTGAATTAAGACACATGTATAAGATCGTCGTGATACGTCAAGCTAACCATTCTACTGATCAAAGGCGGTTCCGATCTTCAAACCATGACAGTTCAACCAAATGTCACACGTAAGAAAATGAGTTCCACTTCATTGACCCTATGTATGTCTAGGATTGTAAGGTCTAACTAAAGAAGTCTAAGACTCATTAAAACCAGCTCTAACTCACTCACAAGCTCCACCGAGGGTGAGTCAAGATAGAGATGCTGGTTTCAAGAGCCTATCCTAGATTGAAGTTCTAACTTAAATTTGAAATTAGGTACTATACTCATACTAGCCCACCTTGGATCCTCACTCGCTCAACCGAGGGTGATCGTCTTAAGGAACCCTTAAGCTAGCAAGAGCCCTATGGATGCCTAACAATGATGCTCTAGGAGTTTGGAGGGGGGTTTATATAGTTTTCTGAATGAATTTGGGCCCTTGGATCTAGAGAAATCAACTCTCAACTCTAGAATCACTACTTTCGATTACAACCATTTGATTAATCAAATCAATGGCTTGGAATTATTCTTTCTATCAAATCTAGTGTAAAGGAGTGAAATTTAGGCACCTTCATTCTCCACCATTGGATCTAGGGATGATCTGGATTGTTGGATCAGTGCTGACATCAATTCGGATAAGATAAGCCACTATTTTTGGAGAAACTTTGCATTATTGATCTTTAACTGTCAAAAAAGTCTTCTTTGATGAAAAAACTCGTGGATCCTCCTTCCTTTATGCTTTAGTGCATCTCCACCCTTGAATATGAGCTCATCTTGACCGTACAACATGGTTCAATCATATCTTGCCATGTGGCAACCCTTCAAGCCTTCAATTTTCTTATTCTAGAAAACTGCAGTGACCTTGAAAACTGGATTTTGTGCTCTTTGACCCTTCAAATATCCTTTGATGAAGATAAAAGTTTGTAGGACTATGTTTTGAAAGGCCTCCTTTAGGAATATGCAAAAAAAACTCCCATCTGAATTTTGCTTGTACAAGTTTGACTACATTTGGAAGCTTGCAAGGTGGCATTAAAGTGTCTAGGAACCTCTGATAGCCTTGAAACTTTGTACAATATGTAGCCACATATGTTCTTTATACATGCCAAACCATATGGCTAACAAAAATTCCTATACAAAATTTTGTAGGGTCTAAGTGGAAAAATTATATTTTTTACAAAATGCACATGGCATATCAATGTGCTAGAAAATCCATTTTCATGCGAAATTCGGACTATAGACTGCCGTTGATAGGCTTTACAAGTATATGAATTTTCATGTGATTTGGAGACATTGAAATTTTTTCCCTAATTTCCAAAGTTTGACCAGCTTTGACTGCTACCCTGGATTTGCTCGATTTCTTCCAAAGTTTGCATGTGAACTCCCTTTGACATCCTTGATGCGTCTTGGACTTCTCAGGGAATTCTTACTACCTTCATCAAATGTGTTTCCTGTAGGCCTTCATGAGTGAGAGGAGAGAAAATCTCGACGACACCGGCACCTTTTAGCGACTCAAGGAATTCTTATGCAAGAATTTGGAAGTTTATGTGGCTGACATATGTACTCATTCAAATATGAGGCAGACTCATATCCCATAATTAAGGCAAGTATTTGGCAAATGTCGAGAATATCAGGTTTGCTTGAACCCAGAAAAGTGTGTGTTCATGGTTAGGCAAGGAAAAATTCTAGGATATATTGTGTCAAAGAACGGAATCTCTATGGATGAAGAAAAGGTGAAAGTAATTGCAGACCTACCTATTCCAAAAAATGTAAAAGAAGTACAGGCTTTCATGGGCCATTGTGGATATTATCAAAGATTTATACACATGTACGCAATCATAGCAAAGCCTCTGTACTCTCTGTTGACCAAGTTCGAATGAATGTGATAACTCATTCAGTGAACTCAAACGATGCTTGTGTTCAACACCTATATTAACAACCCTAGATTGGAGTAAGCCATTCCATGTACATGTGGATGCATCCAACTATGCCATAGGATCTGTGTTGACACAACCTACGGATGAAGGCAATATAGATCTCCCTATAGCTTACGTGAGTAGACAATTGAATGTAGCAGAAAGAAATCACACCACTACAGAACAGAAAGGATTAGGAATGATTTACATGGTAAAGAATTTCAGGCATTACTTTTTGGAGAATAAGTTCAAGTTCTTCATGGATCATCAAGCATTATCGTACTTAGTCAATAAACCTTGTAACACGGGACGACTGATACGATGATTCCTATTACCGATGGAGTACGACTTTGAAGTAGTAGTCAGGAAGGGAAAGACCCACCTTAGAGCTGACCATCTCTCAAGATTAACTACGGGAGAAGCTCCTCAAGGAATAGCAGATGATTTACTGGATGCATACCTGTTTAACCTTGAAATAGTACCAAAATGGGCTAAGCCTATTGTCCCTATTCTCAAATTTGGACCCAAGAATCCTAGGATTAGAATCAGAGAAGGAGAGGTTACCAAGTCACAAAGATACCAGATAATAACAAGAAGCATATATAAACAGGATAATCAAAAAGTTCTTGCTTGTAGACGAATCACAATACGAGAACTGGTTGCAATTAGCACATGTAGGTGCATTAAAGCAACATCACTCAAAACATCACACATTGCAAACTCTGCATAGACGAGAAGTATATTGGCCTTCTATGGAAGCAGACATATATAAGCTGTGTAAAGAATGTCTTGTCCGTTGTGAAAGACCACCGGTAGAACATATCACTTTGTATCATGTGTCCCTCACACCAGAATGGAGTGAACTGCTAGTGAAGTACTTTAGGACAAAAACATTCCCTCAATGAATGACTTTAGCATGGCAACAAAGTCTAGAGGAGGAAGCTCAAGGCTACTCACTTATTGGCGATAATTTATACAAATGAGGAAGAGACGAATACCTAAGACAGTGTGTTCATGAGAGCGATTACTTGATTGTATTAGAGATTGCACACCAAAGTGTGGCAGGAGGACATTTTAGCCCCGATAGGATAATCAAAACTATACTATTTGCAGGATTATGGTGGCCCACTCTTCACATGGATGCACATACTTATGTTAAGAGATGTGATGTGTGCCAAAGGACCCAGTTTCCCTCTCATAGAGATGAAATGCCACTAAAACCCATCATGGGAGGATGTGCATTTTCCAAATGGGGTATAGACTTTGTCGGACCCATTAACCCCCCTGCAAAAGGTACTCACGCAGAATACATCATAGTTGCGACATATTATCTTACCAAATGGGTAGAGGAAAAGGCGACAAAAAAGAATGATGCACACATAAATGCAAAATTCTTATTTGAAAATGTTTTTACAAGATATGGACTGCCTATAGAACTAGTGAGCAATCGAGGAACTCACTTTCTAGACCAGGTCATTGAATATTTGTTATCTGATTTTATGGTGATTCACAAGAAATCTGCACCATATCATCCTCAGGACAATGGTAAAGCTGAAAGCACTAACAAGATCCTTTGTAATGTACTGACAAAACTCGTGAACAACAAATGTTCGGAATTGGGACAAACAGTTACACCACGCTATTTGGGCATATCCAGTGTCCTACAAGACCGTACTCAATGCAACTCCCCTTCAGATGGTGTTTGGTCAAAATGTTGTGCTTCCTCTGGACTTTTTGATACCCACCCTTAAGGTTGCACAAGAATATCAGTGGACCGACCATGAATTATCATCAAGGATAATGGATTTGAAACGATTAGGAGAAATCAGGTTGGAAATAGCAGTAGGCATATATGAAGCAAAGAAGTGATGGAAAGCCTATTTCGATGCACATGTGAAAGACAAAGGCTTAAAAGAAGGTGACTTAGTCCTAGTGTATACGTTGAAGTAGCATGCACGAAAACTAGAAAAGCGAGGTTATGGACCTATGATCATTAACAAACTATTGACAAGTGGAGGAGTACAATTAGCCACCCTAGAAGGAGAGATAATGCCTAATTACATTAATGGCTGTAGAGTCAAGCTATATCATGAACGTTTTACTGAGGATATGCTTAGAAGACTCATGTTGGGAAAGAAGCGTAAGGATGAAGAGAAGAGAATACGTGCGGAAGCTCAAGCAGAAGCTCTAGAACGCATTAAGCGCATGAAGCTAAGAAGACAAGGACTAGGGAGGGAACATTATAACCATCGGGAAGCAACACCCAGATATCCCATAGCCATATGTCAAGCAAAGTCGATTTCCCATCCTAGCATACTGGATACGAGGCCATTCATTACAGTCATGATAGAACATGACAACACTCGCCACGAACTTAGAGCTTTAATTGATTCAGGTGCTGCGACTAGTGCCATTAGATGGTTCCACTATTAGGATTCAATAATAGAAATGCAACCAATTGAGGCATACCTCATAGGGTTGGGAGGCATGGAAACCCCTTGCATGGGTGAGGTGGACCTTCCTATCCTCATACACGAAGTGACCATGATAGTGAAGCTCATAGTGTGCCATGATGACGGCTTGATAGAACCCTTAATCCTTGGCCAAGATTGGCTATATGATCACTCAGTGGACCTAAATCTTAGACAAGGCTCCTTGCACATCAAGACCTTAGACCAGCACTGAGTGATGCCGCTCGACTTCCCTAACAACAATCCGCTTGAGGTATGTAACCCTAGACCATATGAAATGATTGCGACAGAGGACCGAAAGATCTTTGGTCAAATCCATTGGCTAAGCATGCTCCTTCCAAAGTCAACCCATGAGAGCTTGGCGATGGATAGTTGCCAGACAGGAGGATGTCTAGAGATCTTCCTTGGGTCTTCCATCGGTTGACAAATGGGCACCATCAACTGTCAGGTGGACTACATCAGTAGACAAATGGGGACAATGACGTCCTGTGCCCCATCTTCCACACTTATTGTGGACTGGCCTAGATCTGTTGTAAAATAATGCCTCACTTCCTAATTGGCAAGTTTCACAAGTGTTGGAACTCCCTTCTTTTCCAAAGCAGAGTATCAACCAGATCTCTCAACCACGACCTCCAAAAAGTCAACCACGATTAAGGAACCCAAATCGACAACCATACCAGATGACACAACGATGCAGCAACATCAGCAGACGAAGCTCAACTGCATAAAGCAGGTATGGGTGCCAAAAAGGATAGAGAGCACCAACAGTGTCCAACAATGTAGACAATGACAAGAAGAAGTAAAAGTAGAATTAGAGTCAGTAGCCAACATCCCATCCGCCTTCTTCTCCAACCAGAAGAGTTCGAAAGATTTGGATCACCAAGAAGTACCTCACAAATCGACCCATGCCCACACAAATCCGGGTACCGTAACAGTGTATTATAGCCCAAAACTCAAGCCATGTAACATATGACCCTTTGAAATCCCTTTACCCATCGACACCACAACCACCAAAAGAACCTTTTGTACCTCAGCAGAAGAATACCATCCACTCATCAACTCTTAGGAAATGGATGCCGAAACGTATCCATAAGCCACCACATGATCCTTTGTACACCATAACACACATCCCAACTAACCTTTATCCTTGTAATAATTCACTTACAACTGAACCTTGTATGAATTCACCCACAATGACCCACCATCACCTTTAATAACATGTAATCAAAAGCAATGTATGCATTATCTAAAGCATGTAGGTGTCTAGTGACCTGCATTAGTTTTTGAAAAATGATTCCATAAACCACTTCACGACACTTGGCTACCCAGGTTACACATTGGTTATGGAAAGAGATTGTGGTCTCACTTAATTGGGATCCTAATTAATTTCCATACTAATGTGTTAATCTTTTGTAGTAGATCACCAAAGCACTCACTTCGGGTCATCATGCAAGCAGAAGGACCCTCCATGGTTGGACCCAATAAGCCAGTGGTCAATTTTGGCAATTTACTAGCTGAATCTTATTCCACATTGCAACCACCTGAGTTTCACGAATTCCCCAGACCAATGCCCATAGATGATCCTCCTATGGGTCACACAGAAAAAAATTCATAGCAATTCTCATTGGTTCCAAGGTCTAGCAGGACCCTTCGCAGATGCAAACTTTATTTATGATTCCATGCTTTGTTTTGATGGCATCAAGTGGGGTAGATATCAATTCTTCTCAAGGGAATTTGAAGAGCCCCAGAATTCTGAAGAGTTAAAGCACATTTGGGTTAGAGCTGGTTTTACATAATATTTTAGTGATCCATTGCCCAAACCTGACTTCTATCAATGTTATTACTTGGTGACTACACTTACAGCCCCCGAGAACAAGGACTTGCCAGGAACATTTATCCTTCCCTCATTGGTAAATGATCCTCCATACAAGATGTTTTACCTATAAAAACATCTTACTCGGGTAGCACTTAAGATCCACGAGACTCACACGCCGACAAAGCGAGAAAGCCTTATTCCTGAGCCTATGAAACATGATGATGTGTTGAAGTGGGCTAATATTTCGGCCATTACACTTGAACTTTCTAAGCCGTTTTGCATATGTATGAAACATTTTGCATTTCTAGCCCAGGATCGCTTTACCATCCCTCAGAAACGTATCTGGTTTGGATTTTATCTTGCATGCATAGGGCCCTAGACCATTGATCTTGCCAGTTGGATTATCGAGCATCTGTATTTAGCTCAGTAGAGATGGAAACAAAAATACTTCATCCATGACTGTTGTGCCCTTATTAGCATTCTCTATATGTGTTTGACCTATGATATGCCCATTGAACACACCATGACTAGTGAAGCATTAAAAGCATTCAAGGGATTCACCAAAAAGGCTAGAAAAACTAGCAAAGGACAGGCAGATAAGCGCATGAAAGGTTCTATCCCATGCTTGTAGGTTTCACAGTCTCCATCACCACAACCATCTCCTCAACAGTCTCCAACGGAACCCCTTGCACCTGTACAACCAATACCAATCCGCCTCTCACGACCCATTATCACAGAAGGTACTACCAGTGCGATAACCCCTCAAGCACCCATCACTCAGGAAACTACTACTGCAACAGGAGCAATTCCCACCATCATTGGTGTAGAAGCCTTTTCTTTCCCCATACCGAACTTGGAAGCAGAACCCACTAACACCACCTTCGATTTCAAAATGCATGACACTTTCTCCAGCAAGTTCCAATTTTCAGAAGGGTAGTTTTTCTCACAGGAACATCCCAACTATCTTACCACCCCCCATGATCAACCACAAGAGCACATAGTCTCCAACTCAGAGACAGAAGAAACAACAAAGATCGATGATGATAATGGCGATGATGAAGCCAATCAGGATAGCCATGACTCTCAAGAGGATGTGCAGAATGAAGATCAAGAGCAACAAACCAAAGCCCAAGGTGATACAAGTACTCATGAAGATGACACATTTGAAGCTACCACTTATCCCTGGCAATCCAGAAACTATATCGAGCTATGCATGCACGCAGACAGCTATCCAAAGTCAAGAGTCCAGCAATTCTCAAGCAAGAACTCACTAGTGGAGGTTTTGAAGAATCTTTCGTCCAAGGTTTTTAAAGAATTAGTCAAATCAATGGGAACGAATTAATCCCTCCATTATTTGAAGAGGAAGCCATTACCAAAGTTTTACCCTCGATGCATTTGTTTAATGTCCAAGCCCGGTCAGTACATCCGTGTTCCCACAGATGCAGAATCTTCACAACACACCAAGGAAGCTTGACTCATCCCTGAAACCATGATAGAAACCCAATCAGAAGAAGAGACCATCGTCATTGACTCCCCCCCTCACCCTTCAACTATAATCTCCACACCCACAGTCAAAATCCTCATCACATCATGTGCTACTCTTTCACCTCGCGTACATCCAGTTTCCCCAGTACATCCCACCTCCCCTCCTCTATCTACATTCCTTGTAAGTACTACCATTGAGGCCACACTCTCCACCACACCACTAACCCTTCCCGCAAACATTCCACCTAACCTTCCCCCCAGAGCTAACACCATCCCAATCAACCCATTCCTCACCCCATATTTTCCTCCATTTCCCATTTCTCCAAGGCCTATATTCCCATTTCCACCCGCAATGACCTTATCACCAGTCTCACCTCTCCGCCCAACTATATACCCCTTATCCTCCGCTCTCCACCAAGCAATCCATGCGACTCAATCTATAAACTATTCGTCCACCTTTGTAAATCTCGTGTTCACACCCACTCATACACCCACTATCACACCATTATTCACCATCACTGCACTCGATACCACGTCCAGTGACATGGAAAGTTCACCACCCATTGCACCACCACTCACCTCATCTATTTCACCACCACATTTAGGCATACCACACTTCTCCACGATCATACCTGCATCCACTTTCTCATCCCCCTTTCCCCTTCCCACTGCATCAACACCCACACTCATAGCATCCTCACTCACCACACTAGTGATATTGTCACCCACGATCGACACTGCATTCCAACAAATGGTTTCATGTATGAAACAAGTTCGAGGTGAGTTTTCATCTCTTGGAAGCAGCTATCAAGCACTGTAGCACACCACTACATAGTTATAGGTGCAGTTGAATTCTGTAACCATCAAGAACACTTCCCTCAATGCGCGACATCAGGAGTTACACAAAGCTTACCATTCTTTAGAGCTAGAAAGCAAACAAAAGACTAAGGAAGCACTGAAGGATACAGAAAAACTATAAAAGGCTCATACAATAAGAAATGCCACACTCACATGCAATATGGGACTCTTAAGATGCCACCTCGTAGCTTCTAAGGAAGAGAATCAGTGACTATAGGAATAGAATCGAGAGAATCTTGAAGCAGCTTTGGATAGACCGGATGAACCCCTGAGTCCCAGTACATTTAAAGTAGAACCCTCAGAATCCATGCAAATATTGTTAGAAGATCATGCATGTCTACTAGAGGACTATGATAAGATCAATGAGGAATATCAAAAGCTTCAGAACGATCATAAACTTCTACTGTTATGGACACCTACTCAGCAACCACAACCAGTTCTTGAAGTCACCCCCGGAGGTTCTAGAGGAACTCAATACTCTATGAGCACAGGTACTTGATCTTCAAGCACATGTTATAGCTCACTTCGTGCCTCCCAGGCCAGATTCCCCACCAGAAATTCCGGATGAAGAAGAAACTGTTTCTATCCCGATGGAGGAAAAATATGAAGAGGCTTATGAATCACAACCAATACCAGGCGCATGTGTCACGACCAAAGGCCAAGACACTTTTGAACTTCCTACACCCGCATGGCTTAAGTCAGCGGAAGAATTTGGTAAAAACCCACTCTGTACGTGTCGAAGCACAACTACATGCCATGGCAATGATCGAGGAAAGAATATTACAATCACCCTATTTCACTCACCTGGCCCCTCAAAGGTACATCTCCAACCACAAGCTTCAATATAAACCATACTTCATGTTGATGGCAGAATATCAATTGGCAATTGCGAAAGAGATGGGCAAGAAACCAACCCATGCAACTTAATTTGAGCCTCATGACCTGCCAGCGAAAACACAAAAAGGTAAAATTTTTCAACCGAATTGGTGCAAGGACTTACTACAGGAATACCCAGAGACGATGCACACATGGGTCAAGGCACCATTGCATTTGAAGTAAAACCCATGTTGGGGACCTATGCCCAGATGTCACTCCTGGAAGGCATTCTCTATCAAAGTTCAAAAGAATAAGCAGTGCGAGGACTAGCTTAAGTATCCTTACTTCACTCCACCCCACGGGCCCCCTACAGTTGGATATATGATGGCTACAATTTTCCACTGGCTCCCTCGACTACACCACATGGAGGACATTGTAGCACACATGACAATTAAGATATTTGATATGATGCAAAAAGTTTTTAAGATATTTTGCCGCATCAAAGCACCACATGTCAACACCCGGGCTTCGAGCATGGAAACCGAGACTTGGCTTATGATATGAGCACTATGCCATCCCTTCGGGTGTGTTATGCTTGGCGTTGCCGCATAAAGTACTTACCTGCCTATTATAAGATGATCTTTGAAGAGATATTCACATCAGGCTTTTGGGAGTACCACTCCAAAGTTTTTATCGGCAGGCCTACTCATCTACTACAACTATTTGCTTGCGAGCAACTAGTGTATTCCACGCACTATCAACTTCCACCTCCCGATGAACCTCAGGCCATCGGGAAAAACTAGAAATTGATCTCACACGAAGAATTTGCATCGTGGAGCACACCCTTGCACACGACCTCTTGCAAAATTATATCAAGCAGACCTCGCAACAAGGATTTGTCGGGGACGACCGACGCGACAGGGAGGGGGTGTTTGGCAGTAGCCAAAGGCATAGACGTAGAGGAAGCATGTGAAGGTGGACTACAAAGAGTTGTGGGGAGCCATGCAATTATCTTTTCTCAAAGAAATATGTTTTACATTACTTCTTCAAAACCTCAAATAGTGATTTTCATC
>MU261895.1:0-85310 GCA_020310875.1 Ceratopteris richardii
TTTAAAAGAATTGAGAACAAATTCCCATTCTAGCCTATTCTAGGCTTTTCAAAGTCGATTTTCAGGAATACCACATCTTGCTCAGACTCTTCAGCAAATCAATACCTTCACAAAAATCAATAATAGCTTCAAGTATTGATCTACCCTTGATGAGTCCTTTTTGTTCCTCACTAAGGCACCTCTTAAAGCGGAAAGAAAGTTTGTTGGCAAAGACTTTTGCAAGAATCTTGTACCATGTTTGAAGCATCATGATCGGCTGCTAGTTTTAAATCCTCTTCTTGTTACCTTTTTTATGGATAAGCTTGGTGACACCATTGTTTAGGCATTTAGGAAGCGCACTAAAAGCCAATACCTCTTCCCAACCAAACATAACGGAGTGGCCACAACCTAATCGAAAAATGTGAAAAACTTGTTTGTGAGGCTGTGAGGACCTAGGCTTTTCCCATTGTGGAGCATATCAATATTTTCGAGAATTCATTATCTCAAATGGTGCGTGAATGATAGACTTCAGATTACATGGTATTCTCAAGGAAGAGACTCTGATATGGTCACCATGCAATCGTGCCTATGGGGAGAAAAGGGCATCAAGACCCCTAGGAGTTGAGTAAAGTGGCCAACAATTATAGCACTCATTTCCTCTTCATTTTGCATTCAGCCTATAGCCACCTACCAAGAAGGGAATAGAGTCTCATGTTTTCTTCCTCTTCAGTATGCAATACATCTCTTTAGTTGTTCTATGCCTAACCTTCCCACCAATCTTTCTTAATTATACTTGTAGGTCTTTCCTTTGAATTTTGTCCTCCTATCTGAGCATACCTTTTATTTCCCAAGACATGTTTGGTATTGATAGTTCCCTTTGTTCACTTACTCCTCAAGGTGCAAGAGCCTATGTGAGAGCTTCTCTCTCTACCTCCATTGAACATTCCAAAGTATCTTGTGAGTCCTGACTAGAATCTGACGAGTCTTCTCAATTGTAGCCCTTCAACTCTTGGTTTGTGAGCTGCCCTTTGCAAATGATGAGTTCCAAACCAAGGTAGTTCTTGATGCATAGATGGAAGGGAGAAGACATGGGGAAAGCATGAAACCATGGTGCTTTTTTGAATTTAGCAATTGGTTTGAAAGTGAGAATACTTGAGGATGAAGACGACAACTCACTACCACATTTGTTGATCTCGACGTCACAAAGCCATGCAAGTGAAGGGAGTGACTGCTATCCTATTGCGATGCAGCCCTGCTGTCGTCGTGATACAGCCCTCCTAGAAATGTCACGATGGCCTCTAAAAGCCTGTGATGACTCAACTCCAGTCATGATGCAAGCCTATGCCATCACGATGGGTGTCGGGCGGCATCGCGATGGCCTCTTAAAATTCGTGATAACTCATTTGCAAATTTTGAGTGCTCCGAAATTCAATATCCGATCCAGACATTTCACATGGCAAAGTTGAATTGTGTTGCCTTCATTATCTGTGAAATTTCGTGTCTAGTGGTGAAGACCGACTATTGATTGCCAACAAGTGATTCAAAAATCATTGGGGTGTGTAATGGTTCTTGGAGCAGAGAGTCATCAGAGCACCAACTGTTCCGTAAGGTATTTGTGTCACTCCACAAATCCTTTTAGTCGCATTAGATACATGACGACATACACCTATGTTCTTGGAGAATGATGGCATCCTATAGAAGGGGATACATTCATGTAGATGATTTAGATTGCCAGGATTGATGGCTTTCATCACTCCTTACTTCAGCTGCTTCTCAATTTTCAAGGGAAATATATCGATACCTCCTCTGAATGGTGATACAGTTACTGTGGTAATGGGGGAGATAGAGAGGAAGATGGATAAGGCTCTCCCTTCGCTTATTACATGCGGTACACTTTGTTAGCTACTTATAATTTTTTTTATTTATTATCCCACATCATCAATATATATGGTCATTGAGTTGTTCGTGTTTCACCTTACCAGCCAGAAATACATGAACTATCTTGGAAAAAGTACCTCCCACATCGAGTAGTCTTTAGATCCTAATTTCATCAAGCAATCATGTAGCTTCAAAAAGAATCCATTCCTTGTGTTTCGTCATATAATATTATCAAAAGGTTTGGATAACCTTTTGAAGAGGGATGCCATATGGCCACACATGGTTTTTTTATACCACTTGGTAGAAGAGACATGAGGAGGCCTCATATATATGAGAGTCTCTAAGTCAGAATAGCATCTCTTATGATGAAAGAAGATGAGAAGAAGCTCGATGGTCACGTGGAAGAATAGGAAACGTATCTCTGTGTGTGCAAACGCGTCAAGAGTTCTTACGCGAACGTGGAACTGGAGTCGAAGGCGAGTTACAAAACCTAAACTAATCTGATAGTGTATCAAAGTGCGATTCAAGCCACACACTGATCATGAGGGAACTGGTTTTGAACCTAGGACCTATGTTTGGGAGACGCATGAGCCATCCAACATCCCTAAAGCACGTGATGGAAGGTAACCTTTGTTTTATTATATTATATATAACTTTGCCTATAGCCTCCACTCGTGAGCTATTGGGAAGAGAAGGAGAGATGGAGGAGAAGAAGAGTGGATTCCCTTCTCCCACTCCCTCAAAGCTTGTTGGTAGTTTCCCAAATGGTTGGAAGTAGTGGCCATTATGAACATCAAATTTTAGGAGCATTGTGAGTGTTCTTTCCCCAAGTGGTTGGAGTATGCATCCACCAAAGCTATCAAACGTGTGTCAACAAAAATGCCGAAGAGGAAGGAGGTGGGAGAAGCATCTCAATCCTCTATATTGAAAGAGTATGTTCATAATACATCAAATTTATGTGGAGATGAATTACTCATGTACAAGTATTTCTATTTCAATTTTGAAAAGATCCGACTCTTTGAGAAGGGCAATGAAGGGTTTGAAGGCCGTAAATTTGGGGGGAAGTTTACATGTATTGAGACTATAAGATGTACAATCTCATGTAGAGTCAACAATTCCCTCAAAATATAAGAACAGTAAGTTATTAGGTACCTCCAAATAGCCGACACTCATGAATTTTACATAAAGTTCAAGAGCTATTTTGGATAAGTAGCCATTTTGGGAAAGGGAAAACAAGAGGGTCTTATCATAGATTTATGTAAAAAGCATGCACACAAATAGTATAGTGTATGGATGTCCATATAAGATCTAGAAATACAAAATATAGCTTAGTATGATGAGAGTTTGAAGCTTCACAAGACCCCTTCCATCACTGTTTGAGGAAAAATTTCAAGAGATCTCATAGTAGACATCTCCTTGGGACTAGGATTTATCTTTCATAGTTTAGGGAAGATGTATTCTTCCAATTCAGAATTTGATGGGTGATTTTATCACCATTGGTATCACATACTCATTTTCAGGTTTTGAGGAAGGATAATTCCATTACTTTGAATGGATCCCATGGATCCATGCACAGAGGATGGTTGATAGAGATAGATCTTTAGTATGGATACATATGTGTTTATGGTATCATTTCATATCATGGTTGATTTTAGCAAAGGGCTTTGATGCTTATAAAGAATTTATTTTCTCCACTCTTCACTACATACACCTTCATTTGTTAGAGGCGATTTGTTCTCCATCTTCATAGGAATATATGTAATGAGGGATTATGCATTACTTATGGAAGAGAGGACTAAATGAATTCACAAGTTTCTCTTTTAAGGAAAAGAGAAGGTGGGAATGAACTGAGAGATCTACAAGATATCTCACTTGAGCTTAGAGGTCTCACTTTAGCTCCTGTTCTTTGAAGAGAGAGAAGGAAAGGAGAATATGATTTCTTCATAGGAGAAGAATATAGCATGTTTTCTTTTAGATAGAAGAGGTGGGAAAACTTCTCTTAGTCTATATTTCAAAAGGACATCATTTACTCTACCTTTCAGTGTAATCTTCCTTCATGTGGGAGTTTCTTTCTCCACTATTTTAGAAGGAAAACTTGGAGAACTTATATTTATGTTCGCAGTAATGGAGGAGTAGACAAAATGGATTCAATAAAATCTCTTTTAAAGGGAAACGGAAAGTGGAATACATTCCACTACCATAGCCCTTTTCCTTAGAAGAGATTACAGAGAGAGACATAGAGAGAGTTTCACTGTATTATTTCGGTTGTCTAGATAGAAGTGCCACTCTTCTATCAAAGACAAGAGGGAGATCAGTTAATCGTGATGGTTAGATTTAGTCTCACATGGACTCTAGAGAGAAGCAGTTATGATGTTCTAGTGATGGTCCTTCACTAGATGAGATGATCTAGTTATTGACATTAGTGAGACTGGGAGTTCAGTGTGACTCTTCTATTTAGGGTTTCTCAAAGATAGGGATATATCTAACCTATTGGGGTACCCAACTCTTAGTTGGTGTTACATCATGAGCATGATGTGTAAAGATGAGTTAGGAGGATGGGCACTTAGGATTATCTAAATCTCAAAGCGAATGCTTTTTGCATTCATATGGAAAACTACATGTAAGAGAAAATTTTAGAGTTTGCATAAGTGCTCATAGATGCTCTTCCAATAGAATTAGTCCAAATGTAGTTGATGAAAAACCACAGACTCCTTGGTTGGTGAAATGTAGAGATTGCATTTTACTACCAAGAAATTCTTACATATGAGCTAGATGATGGATTTGTATAGATCACAAGATAGTTTAGATTAAACTAATACTTGTGAGTACACTCACGGTTAGGAAGACCTAGAGTGCTATGAGGGCACTCTATCATTTAGTCTTAGTTGGGTTTGGAGTCACTTATTATGGGACTGTGTTCTATATTTCACAGGATTCTATGGTTTATTATCTCCATTATGGTACGATCAAGATTATAAGTTTGGCACTTTACATTTGCTTTCTATATTGTTACTCCATAAAGGATACATCATATGGACTTAGGTCATCTGGATGATGTTGTATGACATTGGAGTAATAGTTTGGAAAGTGGAGTGTACATGGGAGATAGTAGACACCATTGAGATGGTTTCCCACCTTTGAGATGAGCTCATATGAGACTTCTTAAGGGGAAGGATATGGGGAAACAACACACAAAGATGACCATGTAAATAGAGTACATGGGGTTCAGGGGAGTCCAAGCACTTTCTTCTACCATTAGTGACATTTCATCTACATTTTCGAGGATGAAAATGTTTTCAAGGGGAAGGAAAATGTCATATAATATTATCAAAAAGTTAGGATAACCTTTTAAAGAACGATGCCATATGGCATCACATGGGTATTTTATACCACTTGGTAGAAGAGACATAAGGAGGTCTCATATATATGAGAGTCTCTAATTGAGAATAACATCTCTTATGATGAAAAGAAGTTATGAAGAAGCTATGCGGTCAGGTGGAAGAATAGAGAACGTATCTCTGTGTGCAACTGCGTCAAAATTTCTCATGCGAATGTGGAGTTGGAGTCAAATTACGAAATTAGACTAATGTGATATGTTTGTATGGTGGTCTACTAGTAGGGAGATACTCAGTACTTTGTTGATTTGTTACCTTGCGATTGGAATGCAAGAGGATCTATTTCTAGAAAGAAAGTTTGGTCATTTAGATCTATTATTTTGTTTAAGCTTCACTAAATTGAATATTAAAATAGAAGGTATGCATAGAACCCATTGCACGTATGAAATCCCAGAAAGCATAGATCAAACATGTAGCAACTACTAAGAGACAAAATACGTTCACTAAGGTAGGTAGTGAAAAGCAATGGCCTTATGTTCAAACAAGATAATTGAGTTTGGAACGAGACGACCCGGGAGCAAATGTCGATCAACTCCCAATATGGCTCATCAACACCACTCCAAGGAGAGATGTGTAAATCGTGAGTGGTGCCAATCTACCCATCATGAATCAGATTAATCATACTACCAACCTCATGCTCTTAACTAAGGCCCATGCGAGTAAAAGAGGCCTAGTCAACCACACCTCAAGTGATGTTCGAAGGCCCCACCTTCTAGGTAAGAAGTCTCAAGATCTACCACCAAATCTGCTCTACTAACGGGCAGTCCTATAGATAGTGTCGCTATGACTCAAAGTGATAGCCACAACTCATACAATCATGAGGTCGATTAACCCGAAAGCGCAAAAAAGGTGCCAACAACAATGCTCCTATAGGCAACAAACCACTTAAAATAGGACAACTTGATGGGACTCTTGAGGACCCTAGATCTGATGCTTGAAGGAAAAGATAAACTTCGTCATGAGCCGAGCCCTTAAAAAAGTCCCCCCTCCCCAAGAAACATGCGGGCCAGATTCAACCATGAATCCCTACTCTTGGTGGATGAGAGGCTTTAGTAATAGGGTGTTGGAGTTTATTTCTCAACTCATGAGGTAGGGATATTAACAAGACCAAGACACATCTCCTCCCAAGATCTCAAGATACATAAAGCAAGTTTGTCTTGAGGATGCCAAGAAAAGCCCTTACACCTCATCTCACTGAAGATTTAAAACTAGCCTAGTAGGCTTCTACTATGGCAAGTAGGGTCAATGATCCCCAAACCTCCATGGCTCCAAGGGGAGGGTGAGGACCTACCAATCAACCTTAGCCCAAGTGGGGCTTCCATCCTAGCCAGACCATAAAAAAATATTTTATTAGAAATTGAATCTGGCTAATACAAGAAATCAAGAGGATTTTAGAAAAGGTGACACACCACATCGTATCCAAGAGAACTCGGTTAGCCAACACAACCCATCGAGCTAGGGATAGATAGCTAGATATCTAATGTAACAATTGCCTCCTCATGGTTAAAAGAAAAGGAAGGATTTTCCGCTTAGGAGAAAGATGGAGACCAATATGGCACCCAAGAAACCTAAGTGCCATGCTAGAAATTTGTTGACCCTCACACTAACCTCTTCTTGTCTATATCCTTTAGCCTATGAGTATTAATACCTCTACACCTTTTATGCCATAGGTCAAATTTTGCTACCTTATCCCTTCAATATGTGAAGTAGATTGTATGATTAAAATTAGGCTTCACATCCAAGGTGAATTATCGATTTGTACCCCCCTTTAGGGTTTTTCACAAAGTAGCCATTTTCATTGAACTTGACCAACAATCCTCTCTCAACCATTTGACCCACAAAAGCAAGATCATTTTTTATTATGGGGACATCAAATATGCGTGAAAGGGGGGGGGGGGGGGGGGGGATTTCTTGCCATTGGTGATTCTTTTACCGAGAAGGAATAGTGATTTCTCAATCGACCACTATTTGGGGGAGTCACCAAAGTTATAAGCACATCTTTCCCTCTAGATCTTCTAGTGAATCTCCCCTCTCATGGCATTCTAGAGAGTCGCCATACAATTGATCACTTCTCCCACTAGAGCTTGTTTCCAATTGATATGCTTATGATGTCTTTTCTTTCCAACAATCTGCCAGAGCTTGTTGGAGTTGGGACAATTAAAGAAGATGTGACCATCATCTTCAATGGACCAACAACAGCGCTTGCACCAGGGAGATGCCCCATAAATTTTTCAAGCCTTTATGTTGTTCTAGATTCCCAGATGAAGAATTTTCCATAAGAGGACATACTTTTGTTTTCTATGAGAGGGTGCTAGATATCCATGAACTTCATATCCCACCACATCCGCATCCACAAAAGTGCTTCTTGTTAAGGTTGTCCTCATAATCAATGTTTCCTTTGATATTCGAGTTTTTTGTTAGGCAATTACCATTATGCCATCTGAGACCCAGCGAGCATGGCAAGTCCTGTCCCATGAGAAGACGGACTCTAGGGCTGTCCCAAGCAAGACGTCTGCTTTGTAAAATCTTCCATTCTTCATAAGTAATGCTTACGATAGGGTCAATATCCTCAAAGTTTATCCATTGATTGTTGTCTTCTTTCTAGATATGTTTCTATTTTCCAAAGCCCTTATTCTAGAGCCTCTTGGCACTTTGAATGTTCCAAGATTCCATGTTCTTGATGCCATGGATTGGAAACCAGATAGAGTCATTCTGTCTGATACCGGCTGCCCACTTCCAATCTTCATTGATTCTTATGAAGCTTTTGACCTTATTCCAACTCTTCCATAGGGACCACACCAGATTCCAAGCTTTGGAGAAAACTAGGATTGGGGACAATAAAAGGGTCAGAATGTCAAGATTTTGCAATTCAAGAATCCCACAAAAGTCAATGCATTCTTGTTTTTGAAGATCAATTTTTACCACCAAGTCTTCCCGTTGCACCATGCCTAAATCATCCATTTTGCCGCAAGTTTGTTAGCCATCTACCCAATGTCCAAAATACCAAGGCCCTCTCTATCCCTTTGGCTAGTGCAGATGGACCATTTGATTTTAGGCACCCCCTTCTATTGTGGTCTCCCGTCAGAAGGAAGTTTCTGCAAATACTTTCTAGTTTGGATAACACTTGCACTTTTGGTCTCCAACAAGAGAGAAAGTAAATGGTGGACAAAATGAGGAACATGTTAATAACCATTGTGTGACCCACAAGATTGATTTGAATACCTCTCCAATAGTTTAGCTTTCTTTTGATTCTAGCTTGGACCCACTTCCACTGCTGCTCCAATGAGATACCAAAGCCCAAGGGAATCCCAAGAAGCCAGAAAATTTGGTGTGGAGGAACGTTTTCACAGCCATGCTCAAAGATAAGGTGAGGTTGGATCCCAACAATAGCTCTAAAAGCGGTATTTGAGTGGTTGATTTTGGATCGAGAGGCTTTGTAGAAAGTATCCAAGCACCACCAGAACCTCTCTAGGCTGGTACAGTCATCATGCACAAGCACATTGATATAATCAACAAAAAGTCTCATGGTGATCTTGCCATGGTTAAGGGGCCAACAAGAGGCATTTGATATTACCAACTTCCACCTATTGTACCACCAGTCTGCTAATCCCTTCTATGATGATGGCAAAGAGAAGGGGAGCCAACAAGCACCCTTGTCTAATCGATCGTTTTAATTTGATCACCTTTGAGAGATGACCATTAACATTAATTTGAATTGACACATTTTGAAATAGGGTTGAGATCATCTTGATGAATTTCTAGCTACGATTAAGATCATTAAGTGATTGCAAAATATAGTCCCATTCTAGCATGTCATAAGCTTTGTCAAGGTCGATCTTGAGAAAAACCACATCTTGTCTTCACTTATCTGCAAAGTCGAGACCTTCTCAAACATCAATTATGGCCTCCCATATTGACCTGCCTTTGATGAAACCTTTTTGTTCCTTGCTTAGACAAACTCTGAGATGGTCGAAAATTCAATTGCCTATGACTTTAGCAATGATCTTATATCCCATTTGAAGCATCGTTATCATATGCCATTTCTCAATTCTCTTCTTTTCCTCTTTTTTTTGGATTAACTTGATGATGCCATTGTTGTGACAAGTCAAAAGTGCACCAAACTGGAGTACCTCTTGGTAGAAGAAGTGAAGAGGGGTGGCCATCACCAACTTGAAGGACTTAAGGAACTCATTAGTGAGCCCATCTGGCCCTGGGCTTTTTCCACTAGGAAGGGCATCAATGACTTCAATAATTTATTTTTCTGAGAACGGGCATCAAGCAGGGATCAAAGGTTGTGTGGGATCCTATGAGAGGATACCCTAGATGCCTTCCTGCATGAAAAAGTCAATATACTGAAAATACTTTTCATTAGGAACACAACCATTTTTTTTAACTTGCATCCATAATTTCCAGAGCCTACAGACAAGGGGACTTCCCAAGCGAGTAAAGCAATGGGTAGAGACAATGATATCCAAAATGGAGTGGTCTTTCCATGATTTATAGTGTTCTAGAGAGAAATGGTTAGTGTTTCTTCTAATCAGGTAAGCCCAACTGTCATCTGAATCAAGAGACTTGGCTATCCACTTGGTAGCCATATTGATGGCCATTTTTTAGGCCATATAATACCTAGGCCACCCTCCTTTTTAGGAAGACAACAGATGTCCTAGGAAACTTTTGGGATTTTGTTATGTTGAGGGCTCCGTCCCCACAAAAACCTTTTGGTCAGAGCAATCTCGTGACAAAACGTTTTCTTATTAGGCATCCAACAAGACAAGAAATAAGTCAAACTAGGTAAGATAAAGTATTTTAATACAAAGACTCTGTGAGATAGCGCACTTTGATAGGCATACCACTTGAAAACTTTAGCCCTGAATTTACTGAGAACCCATTCCCCTCTTTGGCTAAGGGACACTTAAAATCCCATAGGAATACCCAGAAGTCTAAAGATTTCACCATCCTTTATGATATCACAGTTAAGAATTTTGATACAATCAGGAATAGAGTTATTGGAGGCTCTAAATCCAATTTCTTTTTTATTAACAAGAGAGGCACTAGCCAAACAAAAGGTGTTCAAGCATTCCAAAAACACCTGCAAAGAACAATTATTGGCTTTTAGGAGAATATTGGTGTCATCAACAAAGGCTTGGAGGCATAAAGGTTTGGAAGATCCAAAGATATCAATTTCCTTCAAGTTCTTATGAGCAATAACATCATTGATAAGCCAGCCTAGGGCATCACTCACTATGGCAAAGAGGAGAGGGGCAATAGGGCATCCTTTCCTAATGGATCTCCATAATTTAAAAGGGGGAGAAAGGGCACCATTAACATAAACTCTAGAATGAGCATTTCCAAAACGGGTACTAATACATTCAATGAAATCCCTACCAGCACCCATGTCTTGGAGGAACTGCCGAATAAAGTCCCACTCTATTCTTTCATAAGCTTTGTCAAAATCAATTTGATGAAGAAGAAATCTTGGTTGGACTCATTAACATGCTCAATACCTTCCCAAAGAGAGATAATGACATCCACAATGTACCTACCTTTTATAAAACATTGTTGTTCATGTAATATGATGTCTTTCATAATGGGATTAAGTCTTCTAGAGAGGGAGGAGGCAAAGATCTTGTAGATGGGGTCAAACAAGTGATAGGTCTCCAATTATTCAAGTCCTCTTTTGACCCTTTTTTGTGAATAAGTTTTATAATTCTAGTGTTAATATCAATAGGAAGAGTGCCTCTACTAACACCTTCTTTCCAAATCAAGAGAAGGAACGGATCAAGGAAATCTTGAAGAACCATGAAAAACGCATTGGGAAGTCCATCAAGGCCAGGAGATTTGCAGGGTTTCAACTAACCAATGGTTTCTTTAATCTCACCAGCAATGAGGGGTAGGTCTAGTAGGGAAGCTAGGCAGGGAGGAATATATTCTCCCTATACTTGAGAGGACTAGAGAAAACATTGGTAAAGAAGCTCGCAACCTCATGCAAATTCTCCTCATCATTGATGGCAAAATCCACCAGACTCTTTCATCAACATAGGTATGAAGTCTTTACACTTCTTTTTCCTTAGCAAATAAAACATACTTTTGTTAGCTCTATCGAGATTCCCAACCCAAAATGTTCTTGAAGTAGAGAGAACACTACTAGCTTCAATGTACTCTTCATATTTTAATCTATCTTGAAGGTATAAAATCCTTTCCAACATACCTTGGGTAGGGTCGGGGTAGGCAGAAAGGAGATTGATTCCCCACGAGATGTGGGTCCTTCTACTAGCCGAAAGTTTTTTCTTGAGGAGCTTGTAGTGGTTGAAAAGGGATTGAATATCTTTGATGGCTCTGCCCCAAGCCAAAAAAAAGGTTGGTTTGATTCTTAAAATGGTGAGAGATGATCTCTTTAGACTTCTCAATCACACAAGGGATTCTCAACAATGATGGTTCGAAGTGAGGCCAACCATCCCTCACATTAGGGCAGTTTTTTTTAGAGAAAAAGTAAGGGGAAGGTGGTCAAATATGTTTAAGGAGAAATCAATGATGGAATTGACATTCCAAAACTATTGAAGGAAGGAGATATTCAAGTAACATTGTCCAAACAAGCAACCAAGTGGTTATCACCTTTTTGTTTATTGTTCCACGTGAAGGGAGTATCCATGGAGCAATCTATGAGGACTTGAGTGGTCACAGGATGGATCCAAGAGTTCCATTCTTTCCCACAAATGGTGCTACCTTATTTGCAAAACCTGTCATTGATGTTGGTCACCATGTTAAAGTCTCCCATCAAGATGAGAGGAAGGAAGGACAATCATCTCCTCCTACACTTAGAATTAAGGGAAGGACAATTAGCCGCATAGATGCTAACAACAATACAATCAAAAGGGGCTTTTAAGTTAAGACCTACCCATTGATGAGTAGGGCTTAGGAGAACATCTTGGACAAGATGGTCAACAGAGTAGGAGACACTCAAAGAAGTACCTCCTCTACCTTGAGGATGATTGGTAGCATACCAATTATGATTTCTAGACACCATGCTGAGATGGAGAGGGAGTCTGGAACCACTTAGCTTGATCTCTTGACAACTGAAGGTCGATCTAAAAGAAAAAACATACATCCACTTAGAAATGCATTTGGCTCTAACGAGGTGAGAGAGCCCTTTAGTATTAAAAGAGAGCAATTCAATTTCTTCCATAAGAAAATAACATGTAAAATAAGCAAACATTCAAAAGCATCATTTCCTAATGTTTTTGGTAAGCTTATTCAAAGACACTAAATTCTTAAGGATATATTTCCTTCTAGATTTAAAGTTACCATCCCTCCCTTTTTCTCTAGAAGAGTTCTGATCCAATAGATCTTCATTTTCTTTCTAAGTTGACTGAGATTCTTCCATGTCGATCCCATTTGCTTGTAATTTACCTATTTCTTGAACATCGAGCTCGTTGAATTCCTTAGAGAATTTTAATTTGTCAACAAACAAGGAGTCAGAAGACTCACCTGTGGATTCAGGTCCTAAATCCCACTTAACCATTTTTTTTAATTCATAACTTTGGTCCATCCAGCCACGGTATTAGGGCGAGCTTCACTATTGACTGTAACTTCAGGGGAAATGTCGATTTCCATGTCAAGAGTAGGCCTCTTCATTCTTAGAGAATCCTGGTCCTAAGGATCCATTTCCTCTAGGAAGGAAGAAGCATTGGGTGAGTCCTATGCTTCAGGGAAGGGGATAAAAACTTCTTCAAGAAGGACATCATAAGAGTTCACCCAAGCCTTACCTTTTTTTTTGTGTTTTTGCTTGCGTTTTCTTTGTAGTTGGCCCTTGCATGGGCTTGGGGGAAGGGAGATCAAGGTTTCTCTTTTAGTATAGGGTATTCTTTTACCCAATGGCCTTGTTTATGGAAATTAAATCATGCATTAGTAGGGCTGTTATACAACACCTTTTGTTCATGAAGGCACAAACCATCAGAATCTTTAATTATAAGCACAAATTTTATAGGTTTAAAGACATCCACTTCAACCATAACCAGGGGATCCCATTTAGGGTTAATTCCCCCCTTGCCCTTTGACCAAGCGCTTTATAAATAAGGAAACAAAGACTATCAATCCATGAATAATACTCCACAGGTAGGTCAGGAAACTCAATCCACACGGAGACTTTGGTAGGTTTAGGACCCTAGGGTTGAACCCCGAGAACCACCTAAGAAGTAACGAGAGTGGATTTGATCACCCACTGGCCTTTAGTGATTACTTGTAAAGCACTATTTGAGTTGTCAAAAAAAACAAAAAGTAACCATTAGGTAGGTACTGGATATGGTTCACAAATAATCCCCTGCCTTCCCACTTATTCTTAATCCATAGCTTCAAGACCTCTTGTGGAGGCCTAGGTCCATCACACAGGGCAATTACAACCCTCTCTACCAGTTGTGAATGCCACTTGTCAAGAGCATTGCAGTCAATAATAAGTGTGGAGTCATCGGAGTCATACACCTCTAGCGCTAGGTCAAGCATATGCGGGTTATCAACCTCTACACTTTGTCTCAATCTACTAGAGTTGATGGCAAATACATGCAAGCCATCAGGGTGAAGGAGAGAATGCACATTCAAAGTGGCCGCCTCAGCAAATGTTGTCACATGCTTTAATGGCGAACTCATACCTACAGATGAAGTTGCAACCAAGTTTTTACCGGTGTTATCCATTTGCATATTTGAACTAGCACCAACAATCATAGTTTGACCTTCCTAGAGGGTCCCTGGTTGCGCCCAAAAGAGAGAGTCCTCAGAAGCACCCATCATGGTCTCCCCCTCACAGGGGAGAAGGGGGGAGCCCGACACAATCAGCAACAATAGAAAACTATATCACCCGCTCGACAGATAGTCGTTAGCCGGCACTCTGATGACCTCACGCATGCAAGAAGCGAACATCACGAGAAGGTAGGGTTACGAATGCGAGAAGCCAATAAGATCTAGACATTGCTAATTTCTCTTTTAAGAATGTTGCACATCTCTTTGGTGGGCTTGTTAGCTTTGCTAGCTCACCACTCCTTAAAGAATATTTGCAAATTTATCCTTTGTATTTCTTCCTTGTATCTCAAGACCACCCTAATTCTCTTTAGACCACTCTAGGATTGAGCTTTTCCTTTATTCACTTCCTCCTTAAGTCACTAGATTCTATGATATAGAGCTTCTCTATGTTCACGACAAATAGTCGAGAGCATCTTCCTAGTTCTTATCATGATTTGTCGTGACTGATCGACTGCACATCTCCAACTCTTGGCTGGGGATGAATAGGTGGCGAATGCCTCCTTCCACACTTCAGGTTAGAATGAGATAATGCTCAGGTAGTGATCAGAGATGGTGAGGTTAATGCATTGCAAGAGGGAAGGACGGTCCCATTGATGAATAATGCCTTGAGCAATGTAGCTTCTATCCAGTCTAGCTTTCCTCAAGTCCTCACTTGCTTGGATATTTGACAACGAAAAGCCATTTGAATCTTTGAATTAGACCAAATCCAATTGTAGTTTTGTTTTGTCCCAAGTTTCTTTCTTACGATTGTTGATGACCTAGCCCTTGTTGTTCCATCTATCCGCAGGGTCCTCCACCATATTAAAGTCACAAAAAACTAGCACATTGTGGGGGAGCGATTCCAAGGAGGCCTAGGTGTCCACTCTATCCAACTTCCCATTTGGGCCATACATAGAAACTAAAGTGAATCAAAAGGGGACACCAAAGGAAATGGCAATCCATCGATGGCTCTCATCTTTTCAAAAAAGAATTGATTTATACCAATTATCATCACACCGGACCCCTGGGGGTGCAATGCAGAAATGTAGACATGTGTGGGGAGACATGTCTAAGATGTTTCTAGAGGTCTGCTCTATCAATTTCAGTGTCTTGAATATAGATAAATTCATGGTTTATGCTAATTTCACGAAGCCATTGACCAATAATGGTCACTCTTGACGGGTCAATTAGCCCCCTAGCATTTAACAAGATGATGATCATTTCTGTAAGCTACCCTCTTTGTTGGAAGGGGCCTTATCCTTTCTCCTCTTGGATTCATCTTTCTTTTTCATTGGGAGGGGATCCCCACTTAGTAATTTGTTTCTATGGGGACTTTTCCAGGGTAAGTCAATAGGCTATTTTCCCTTGCGGGAGGCCTCGTGTTGGAATGAACAGGAAACAGTTTTTGGAAAAGTCCATCCAATGATGGAACTTTCACTATCCATATTCTCTTCATTACTAGTGCTAAATTCATATTCTTTGCCTGTAGTGTAGCCCTTCTGATTGGTTTCTTTGTTGTTAGGGATCTCTAGGGCTTTTTCGCTGGTGTCAACCTCATGATGGTTCCTACCTTGTTAATCAAGCTCATTAATCTCCTTTTCTAGATTGCAATACAAGTTGTTTAGGGGGGTGTATCTAGAATGCGACTCCTCTTGGAAGCCACCCTAAGACCTCTTTTCCTTCTTCTAACTTCCGTGCACCCATCTTAGCCAATTTTTGGGTTTCAAGAGCCCTTAACTTCCTCTTCATTTGCTCGGCAATTCAATGTCCCATTGTTGTCTTGTATTTTTTGGTATGCTTTTGTTTGCTTTTTTGTCTCAATGGGCAGTCTTTAATCATGTGGCCTTGTTGGCCACAATGAAAAAACATGTTAGGTAGGTTTTTGTAATTCATATATTGTTCTTAGCCATCCCCTTTACCTATCTCCACTTTGATCTTTGATGGAAGCAACATGCTGAGGTCAGCCTCATCATAGATTTGAGGGTGCATCCAGCATTGAAAAAGTGACTTGCACCTTTATAAATGAGACCACCAATATCCTCCTGTGATGCCGACGACTTACCAATTAGAGATACGATGTCCCACACAAAATTGTACAAGAAGTATGATAGGTTAGTGAGCTCGACCCAAAGAGGGTAGTAGCGAGATTTTGATTTGTCAGAATAAAATTGAAGCTGAATAGGTAGAGGCGCATCCGCTCAAGTTTCCAAGTTCTCACACTGAAGGCTTGGAATGCCATATCTTCATTCGCAAAGAGTAACAAAATATGACTAGCCGATAAGAATAGACACTTGCTAACAATCAACCCACGGGGAAACCACTCTTTTGGAAGCAAGTGGTGCACAATTTTGAGTGGAGGCCTCAAGCCAAACACTTGTCCAATGAGATAGATTTTTGAGCTCTTCTTGCTTTGATAGATTTGCAGCATTACTAAGAGAGAGACCAAGGGACGCTCAACATTCTTGGAGGCTCCATGAGCGACACAAGATCCCCCCTCCAAAATAGGGCCGAGGTTACCAATCACCCCCTCCGTCAGGGCCAATTTGCCTATCACAAGGGAATGGGCCACCGAAGCCATTATAGGGACCCTGAATTGCGCTCTAGAGATAAAATTTTGCTATCCCAAAGATAGATCTTTTAGGTTTTGACCCTTCACATCTCCAAAGGCCAAACCTAAACACAAAGTAGCTTGACAATTGCTTAGAAAGATTGGCAAGGAGCTTGACAAATGCAATTAATAGTCTTCAAGGAGAGGCAAAGGACACCAAGCATCAAATATTCACTTGTTTTAAGTGAAAAAGAATAAGGACTAAGCTAGTTACATGTGCATCCCACTCAATAAACAAAACACTACTTTTCTTCCTCTCTTTTAATATTTAGGAGCTCAAGCAACAAACCATACACTCAAAAAAGCAACAAACCCCGGGTAAAACAAAACAAAGGAAGAAATGAAACAAAATGAGGATACGATACCATCAAGGAGGATCCTCTCAAGACGATGATACCATTGCCTTAAATGATACTGCTAGGACGATGATACGATACTACCAACATCTCATCGGATACGATAGGATACTGCCAGGACCTCTCACCCAAGGTGATATGCAACCTAAGCCGTCCAAACGAGATGACACCCTCACTCACCCTACCCAAAGCAATACCCTAGAGTCAACCCAACACATGACACAAAGCAATCCAATACAAGATGCTTGAGACAACTCGAAATAATATGCTTGAGCCAACCCAAAATTACATGATTGAGCTTACCTTATAGCTAATATGTGAAACCACAACGGATGATGCGATACTCCAGTGTCTGCTCAATACACAACGCTTCTACCTGGGCATGACACCAATGCCTCACCACTTAATGAAACCCCCCACAGGGACATAGCCTCCACTCACAATTGTAGGAGAAGGACCACAAACTCATAGAGTTAACTATATATGCAACCGCAACACAAAAGGGTGCTTTCCGTGAGTGCTGCTTCTCAACCCCTCAACTCGATAGGGAGGGGCAGAAGGGCAACAACACCAACATCGGAGACAACTACAGACCCCCTTTAGCTATGGCACTACTCTCACCATCTCTAACATTGTTCTATCTCTGAACTTTGATGCCATTGCTCATGATCTCTAAACTTTTACTAGTGTGATTTAGAATGAATAGTGCTAATCATTATTCACCTGCAAATACAATTATTGAAGCTCATGCAAATGGCATTCAAGATGGTGATCTTCTTGAGGTTCCTGTTTATGCTACACTTATTGATACACCTATTGTAGAGAAACCTCCTTGGGTCTGCAGAGATACTTAGGCTCATGCATTGATAGCCTTCTCTGTCAAGCATGCCATTATTCCTTAGATTTGCTCTTGCATAATAGCAAAGGATGTTTGGGATACACTTGCCAATTTATACCCGGAAAGGAATAAGGTTGGTGTTGCTTACCTCCAAAAAGAGTTGGAAAATGACAACATGAATGAAAGAGATTCCATGGATAGTTTTTTTCAAAAAGATCAAAGATTTGAAGGAGCAGCTGATTTCTCCTGATGAAGTCTTGCCTAATAGTTCACTTGTGTAGAGTATTCTTAATGTTCTTCGAGATTCATATTAAATTTTTGCCTCTACTCTTTGATTGATGATGAAAGGCAATCCAAATGCCTTAAAATTTGAGGAGTTAGTCTCTGTTCTATTGTAAGAAGATCACTCTAGGAGAACATGTCCATTATGCATATTGTAGATCAAGCTTACATGGCTAATCAGACGGGCAAAGCTAAATGGAGCTCATCTACTAGTAAGGAGACATCCACTAGTTCTACATAATCAAAGAAGGATGACAAAGATGAGAAGAAAAGAGAAAAGTAGAAACTGTTTTTCTACTACAAAGGAAGTGATCATGTCGTAAAGATTTGTCCAAAACTTGCTACAAAACAGTCAAATAAAAAAGATACTAGAATGGTTGTTGCGGAAGCCTCTACACCCAAATCAGAGTCTGCAAATCTTGTGTAGAATGAAGAATAGGCACTTACTTTTTGGTACTTTGATAGTGGGGCAACAAACATATTACCTTGCAACATAGTTTCTTCATATCACTTGAGCTTAACCCTATAGCGAATACTTTCACATGCACCAACAACACCTCTTATCCTATCATGGGGGTTCCTAAGATCATTATGACTACTGATGATGGTACTTCTTTTACATTGTCAGATGCTTTATTTCTGCCATGGACCAAGAAAAATCAGTTATTAGTTTCAACATTAGCCAAGATCATCTTGGTTGTGAAATTTTCTCATGACAAATGTACAACTAATGATCTGTCAAATAACCATATCATTATTGCTTTCATATTTTTATGTCGTGGGCTCTATAAGCTCATAAATAATGAAAAAAGTTTGAAGGATTCAACATGTGCAGCTCACCATTCTGAGGCTATGAAAGATTTAAAGCTTTGGGATGCAAGCTTTGGTCCTTTGAGTTTCTCTAGTTTGATATACCTATAGAAATCTGAAATGGTGTCCTTTCTACCCAAAGTTGAGAAAAAAATGAACCTTGCATGGACCTAAACCAATGAGATGTGGGTGGTGGCCACACTCTACTTCCTTAATACCTAGACTATGTAAAAGCTTGGCTTCTTTCTATGTGGTCAAATGTGGTATGAATGACTAAAAACCACGAGTTCTTTTCCAAAGGTGGTTTGATAGGCCTACATTTGAGCCATAGCCATTGGATAAACTAAAGGATCTATTGGCTCATGTCAAATGTCATAAAAACGTTGGCATAAAATTTGGTACATTTGATATGGCAAGAATATTACTCAACAAAGATCTAATGATCTTTAGAAACTCAGCCTTCATATCTCTATCTTTGGATGAACTTAGAAAGGAATGGCTATAATTCATTGATTTTGAATTTCATGTCTCTTTCAAATGCCTCCATTGCATCACTTCTTGGTCTAATAGTTATGTATCCTTATTCTTGAGAGGATCCCAAGATAGATTTGAGACCATTCGATTATTAGTCCATTGGACCGAAAAAGATCAATCTGGCCACGGAATCGCACCTCCTATTTTATCTTTTTGTGACTATCCACACACTTGATTTCCCATGACTGTTCATTCCTTAGGATAAAGTTTCATAAAGTCAAAATTTACTTATAACTAGATATAGGAAAACATTTATGGACATAGATAAAGGTTTATGGACATGGATAATGGTATATGGACATATACTCACTAGTGTTTATAATGGATTGTCAATTAGATTGTTTATGATCCATCAAGTAGTTTCATGTCTCAAGGTCCATGGGCAGAAACACAACTCGAGTTCTTATAATCCCCTTGAATTTTACACATTTTGGCCACGTTGTAAATAACATTTTTGTTTTTCTCTTTATTTCATTAGATTTATTTTCAAAGCTAATATTAGAATCATGTTTCTCGGGTACTTATTGAAACTTTGATTCCATTCAATAGCTTGAGTCAAGGGATGTCGCTAAAAATCTTCTAGAGTTTGTTGCTCTTTTTTGAGACTTTTCTAAGTTTATTTTTGGGATTTTTTTTCTTATTTGCTTCACAAAGTATATAACTTGGAAATGAAGATTCTCTATTGTATTGAGTGGAAAATTCCCTTTTAGGTTTGTTATATGTTTTATAATTTTGTTGGTTTTTTTAAAGTTATTCTTATTTATGTTCCCATTTTCCGTATATTTTTTTATTAAGCAATAAGAGAGGAAAAAAAAGAGCAAACAAGGGGTCCCCATACCCTTTAGTTTTTCTTTTCTTCAATGTAAAAAACAAGGGGCTCCGCTCCGCTCCGCTCCTATCCTCGTGCATTGGTAAACCTCAAATTGAAGTTGCAAAGGTTTTGACATTGTGCGTTGGCACTCCATTTCGTGACTTTGGGTTGAAAGTTATCGCATTTTCTCTACTTCCTTTTCCCAGAGGATACTATCACCGCCAAAAAAAAGAGGAATATATATATATATGTATATATATATCATAGCTCAAATGTTCATGGCTCTAGATTATGCTTTGGATCGTCATTGTTTCTGATTCTAAGGTCAACTTTATGCTTTTCAAAATGTGTATTTACTTTCATCATTATTTTATAAAAAAACCCAATTTTTTTCCTCCTTTCATCAAACCCTCACTCTTTTATCAACGTTGTACACATGGTCTATTCCCTCTCCTATTTTCCGCATGATAGAGATTTTCTACATGCAACCCTCATAGCACACTCGTTTCTTGATTTTTCTCCTTGTTAGACCCATCCACCGACCCTCTTACCCCCCCCCCCCCCCCCCCCCCCCCCAATATCTATCTTCATGTTTCCATCTTTCACTCTCCCTCTTTGCCCACGGGTCCCCTTATCAACAATTTTCATCTCATTAGACTACTTGATCCAGCAATCTCCCACTTTTTACCTATGTTTTTTTTTGCAGTAGTTCCTTTGTAAAGGTTCCCATCTAGCAAAATTGCTCAATGTTACTTCATAAGTACCACAACCTAACTTATTTTAGGGTGCCACCTCAATTGCTCTTGGGTTTTGACTTTTCTCTCTTGAAAGGAGAGCCTACTAGGTGATGGATAATTTTTGAGCCTCTTGTGGTGCTCACTTTGCAAAAAGGTGCACATGTGGCCAACGAATTGTGAGATAATGGTTGCATAGGTAGTAGACATGTATATGCTCACAATTTTCTTTTGGTTGAATTCAACTACCAATTTCAAGGGTTCTTCTCGAAGGTTTTGAAATGCTCTAAAGTGTACCCTCCGATATGTGCACATTTCTTAGATTTGAAGGCAAATAGTGAAAAGTTACCTAGAGAACAAAAAGCCTATGTTTAGCCTCATTATTGTTTTTGCTAAAGTCAATACAGGGAAAAATAGAGTATGGTTGGTTTTCACATGAGAAGATTTGATTCAACAACGAAAAATGAGAATATTTGATTCAACAAAGAAAAAAGAAACATAAGGAGTACAGGGATTTGATATGTGTATGCAAAAAGGAGTGAAAAAGTGGGTGGCACATCCAAGACCAAGATCTTGGACACACGTGTGAATGTAACTAAAGTGAATTGTGCAGTATAGGGAGTCGACAAGCCAAGAAAAAACAATAAATGGAAAAGGCATACACTAAAAGACGATACAGGTGAATTGAAGGACAGAGAGAGAAAAAGATAGAGTTTGCCGATTGTGGAGTGTGCAGAGGCTCTCTAAAAGATAGTGGCGAGCTTGAGAGGGAGGGAATAGTGAAGAGAGCATCGTATCCTTTCTTGTGTGTTGCAGGTCAATTTCATTATAGGAAGAAGGCAATGAATGTGTGATCATAGTAGCAAGAAGGAGGTTTTGTAGATTAAGAGTAGAAGCGATCAAGATCTCAATCTTATTGGAAGCCTGAAAGCAAGGATACGCAGTAGCAAGCGACTTGGCTAAGGTGAAGAAGTGGCATAGATACTCCACAAGCACTTGGACATACTTGGTTGTACTTGTGTGTAAGTTTTTTCCTTAAAGTATTATGCATATTGATTACTTTTGGCTTAATCTTGAAAACAAAAGAAATCCTAATATCTCTTATCTTAATCAAGGGACAGAGAACTTTTTGATGCAACGTGACTTTCTTGTTCTTCTCTAGTTTTCTCTTATAAGCACTCTAGCCCCTTTAGCTAAATAATTTCCCAACACATCGCCCTATTCCATTCTTACACCTCAACGCTTCACAAAGGGATCTCCGTTTCCCTCGTCAAGGATCTCTTTTTAGACATTTGTTTCACCGTCAATATCTTCAAAGCTTGCATATACTTTACTATTAACAAAAATACCTTTCTCGGACGTACTTGAAAATTTCTCTCAAGTAATCTTTGACTCCATGCTTTTGAGTTAGGAATACTGCAAGGTGAAACATCTAGTTCCCTTTGAACTTGGGATTCTTCTCATTATTTCTTACCGCTCCCTTTTTCATTTGCATCAATAGTTAGGCCTACGTTTGCATCAACATTAAAGCTTGAAATTTGATTGAATACCACATCGTTGCTTACCCTCACTAGGCATATGAGAGGTTTGTAGAAGTTATATTGATTTCGCTTAGGGAAGGACAAAATGAAGATACATTTTGTTGCTTTGGAGTCATGCTTCATCCTCAACGTGTGTAAACCATACACATATGCAATCATACCAAATACTCTCATGTGTGATAATTTAGTATTTTTATATATTAAATTACCTTCAAGTGTAACTGGATGTGCAATAGTAGTTGGAGCTCTATTCATGAAGTATGCAAAAATATGTTATCTTCTATCCAATAATGAAGCATATTTTTCAGCCATCAAGGCCATATCTATTTTTGCAATATGTCCATTTTTGCAGTCTGCAACATCGTTCTGTATTGCTATGTACTTGCATGAGAATTTCCTTCAAAGTCCATGTCTCTTTTTAGAATTACTTAACTCATTTGATATGTATCCACTTCCTCCATCGGATCTTAGTAGTTTTTTCTTTCCTTCTTTAATTCTCCACCATACCCCGAATTGTGAAAGTGAGCAAGTTTCGCACTCTTCTCCTTCATGAAATATATCAATAGTTCTATATATGGTCATCAATGAATGCAGAAAAGAAGTCATGAGTTCCCATGGATGCGGTCTTCGAAGGACCCCAAAACATGTATATTCACTATCTCTAGCACATCCTCACTAACATGCTTGCAATTTTGAAATGTTGGTCTTGAGTACCTACCAGATTGTTAATTTATTGAAAAGCTGTTTTTATTCATTTAGGTGTCCATTTTTTTTGTGCTATGAAATGTTGGTCTTGAGTACCTACCAGATTGTTAATTTATTGAAAAGCTGTTTTTATTCATTTAGGTGTCCATTTTTTTTGTGCTATATCTCGATGTCAGGAATAGCATACACACGATTTGCAAACATTGATGGATTCGTTTCAAGGCGCTTTACATTCAAGGTAAACATTCTGCCCACTCTATTCCCTTTGAAAATCATCATTCCATTCTTATTGTCCTCTTCTACTTAGAAGCCATGAGAATCAAAATTCACTTTCTATGCCGTAAGAAACCCCTTGCCCAATAAAACAGTAGGTTCTTTTTTATAATAGGAACACACGTTACATTAGCAAGATCCTCTACCTTCCCATCCTCCATGAATAGTTATATGTTTCGTGCATGCTCAATATGATGTGATGTATTATCAACCATTTAAAAAGCCTAGACCTCATGATTTTTGCAAAGTTATAAACTTTTCTGCATGGCTATTGATGTGATTTGAAGCACTTCATTCAACTTACCATATATTTTATTTTTTAAACATCAGTGGAAAGACGTTCATCATATATGTTAGCTAGAGCATGAAATATTTCTCTGAAACATCTATAGCGATGGGCGCATAGTTGTTTTTGGCTTCCTAATATGTTAGTTTTTCAACCTACAATCATGTTCAAAAACACTAGGTTTACCAAAAGTTTAATAGGCCTTATTATAATTATGCATATCATTGCTTTAAATTGTATTGCTTCCTGTGTGGATCCTCCTTCCTTAAAACTTTCCTTTATCTCCTACAATATTGTTGATCTTGCTGCTATTTTTGTTTTAAAGAGTACAATAAATATTCAAAGTACGCACTATGAAGGGATGGGCAGCCCTCAACGTATGGATTCCATTGGACATGTCAACTTACAAAGCCTCCACCTTGACAGAATCCTCTAAAAAAGTATATTATCTTTTGAGAACTAGTTTTTCTTGAGAGTTTTGAGTCTTTGGCATGACTCTTTTCCTCACTGATCATCATTAACATAAAGATGAGATAGATGTTGTATGGTCCGTCAAATAAATAGACGCTCTAAACTAATTACTTTTCAAAATCCCTTAGAATAACATCTATTAGAAATAATTTGGTGTCCTCCATGTGCATACCAAGAATTCGTAGCAATCTAAGATCCTTTCCAAAGCACAAATTCTGCATGCTTTCTCACTGACTCTTCATTCATGTAAAGATTAATATGAGAACGAAGAGAGCTCTCAAACTCTCACACACAAAAAAGAAAGCACTAAGAAATTGGGACAAGAATAAACAATTCTATTAATTTTCTTCTAGTACATAAAGAGAGTGTATAAGAAATATGACTTTACGCACAATAGAGATAGTGTAATATATAAATAAAAATACGTAAATGACAAACTAATGATGATGGAGTAGCGCGATGAGAAGAAAATAAATGTGCCATCATTTTAAGTAGGTAAGTTTAGTGAAGTTCAATGAAATATCCCTAACACATATTTCAATAACCAATGTACATGTCAAGGAAAAGGAAAGTGGCATGTGTCATCTAGGAATATCACATCTCGATATTGATACATAAGTCATCCATTGATTGGAACTAGTATGTTTATGTGTGTCTTTATCTCTCTTTGTCTTTGTACTCTCTTTCTTTATTTTCTTCCATGTCTTATTCATTCCATTAAGCTATAAAAATAGTAGCTATTATTTCATCTTTATCCATCCCCATGAAGTAGATAGTCATGCATACATCAAAGGAGCTGAACATTTTCTTTTGTACTTAAATAAGTTATAGGTAACAAGATACATACTGATTATATGTAGTTGAGTATTTAGAAACAATTTCCAATTAAATTTGACTCTATTGAAGGCATCGATTATCCTAGTTGGAGAAATCAATCTAGCAGTTTACTTGGACTCATCGTGAAGATTAATATTTTGCATGTAAGAGATTCTTGGTTAGAATTGGGTCATTTCAAAAGGAGGTAAATCCTATGAGGGTATCTACAAGTATCATTTCGTATGAGATTTAAGTTCTAAGCAAAAAAATCCATGCTTTTGAATAATAATACGTGGATAATTTATTAATTTTATGTTGTGAGAAATCTATTTATTCAAGATCACTAGGAAGACAGCTTGTACTCCCTTCTACCGTTCTTCATGTTATGTTTTAATAGTACTTCAATCTTTCTTTTGGGAACGATGAAGGGTGGAATTTGTTTCTTTCTTAACTATAAGTATATTAAAAACAATAAGAAAATTAGATACATTTTTGAGAAAATGTAGATATCTTGAAATCTATAATTGTTTGAATTAGAATAGGTTCTTTTGCTGTTAGCCAATATGGGTTGAGGTAAAGGCTCTACATGTGTAATAAAAAGAAACTATATAGTACACAAATATATATGTTCTATATTCGATGATCTGTCTTAAATTGACTAACTAAGAGAAGACAAACCAAAGGAAGACGTAATTTGAATTTCGATTTGTTATAACAATAAGCTAACTTTAAGTACTTATAATAAATAGAAACACCATGAGAGTAGGAAGGGATATATATATGCTTCAAAGTAAATGCAACCTCGATTTGTTGGATATATTTTTTCTTGATATATTGTAGGCCATTAGCTGTTTAATAGAACTCAATTTGAAGCTAGATTTTGTGGAGGGCCATTAAGTTGAGAATATGAAATCATATATTTCAGACAGTGGATCATTAGTTTATCAAATTAGCACTAGGCGAGAAAACAACTATCTAGTGGGAGTATTATTTCCAATCACAAGTGCTCCTTATCTTGTACATTTTGTCGACTAAAACACTCTTAGGATATGTAATCGATATAGTAGTTGAAGTCCTTGTTCTTTATGTTTGGAGTTCTTATGTAAGTGGAAACGTAATTTAATGTAAATAGGAAAGGTAAAGAGAAGATAGAAGTAATTGTAGTGGCGATGCAGTGTTGATAGGAGGTAAAGTGATATCTTGATAGTCTAGAGATCAAACAAAAGTTGATGTACCCTCAATTCAATCCGCTTGAGGATTACCTCACCACTCCATGTGTGAGGTAATGTGGATGAACGAGGACTTTGAGTTATAAATTTTTATGCGTTCCATTCAAGAGTAATACGAGTATGGTCCATAATCAATTTGTTAGGAAGGAATGTATACCTAGGCGCGGTAATGAAGGAGATTTACAGAGGAAAATAAAATATGTATACCTACGCGCGATGTAAAGGAGATTTGTTAGAGATTGGAACTTTCCGGGTAGTGTTGGATAAATAAAATATCCTTCTTGTCAAATTCAATGGTTTAATTGAATCATCAAGCAGCAAGGCGCTCAACACAGAATCTAGTATTGGATCCCTCGTTAAAATCATGATCTAAGTGAGTTTTAAACTAAAAAACTTTGTAGATGAAGTGTGATTGGGTACTATAATTATAGACTACACGGAACATTGTTAACTGCATATATATATATGAAGAATGTAGCTGGTGAAAGTGGCTTTAATAAGATTTCATTGTTACTAAACTAATTAGAGATTTCATTGTAGCAACTTGCATCGTAATTAGTGTCGCGCGCGGACCATCGATTAAATGACGCAAAAAACGACAGTATTTGCGACTTATGACGCGACGGGATTACGACGTTCCCATAAAACGTCGCTAAAAGGACGCAATTTAAAAGCGTCACATAAGCGATGCTTTTTTGCATCGCGTAGGCGACGTTAGTTGTCGTCGCATAAGCGACGGTAAAATTGTCCCCTATTCGACGACGAATAGCATCGCTTACACGACGATCTATTGATGAACAAAAATTAAAACGTTGGAGGCTCTGCGATCGGCATTTTCACGCATCCGCTCGAAGAGCTCTCCAACGTTCGCAATTGCGCTGCGCTTATGAGCTGAAGCAAGTATATGCAGAATTATTGTTTTGCCTAATCTCTCTCTTATTGTCTCCCTCTGTCTTTGTTTCTCTCTTTCTACATCTTTCTCTCTTTGAATTCTCTCTCTCTCTCTAGATCTCTCTCTCTCTCTAGATCTCTCTCTCTCTAGATCTCTCTCTCTCTAGATCTCTCTCTCTCTCTAGATCTCTCTCTCTCTCTCTCTCTCTCTCTCTCTCTCTCTCTCTCTCTCTCTCTCTCTCTCTCTCTCTCTCTCTCTCTCTCTCTCTCTCTCTCTCTCTCTCTCTCTCTCTCTCTCTCTCTCTCTCTCTCTCTCTCTCTCTCTCTCTCTCTCTCTCTCTCTCTCTCTCTCTCTTTCTTTCTCTCTTTATTGCAGGTTATTCAAGAAGCTAACCAAGCAAAAAGTATGGCTAACAATTGTAAGTACAATTTCTATTCTTTGTAGATCATTTGAATTGTTTTATTTTCATTACATAGCATACTCACACTTATTGATATGCACTCATACACTTATACATGATGAAGATGCACTTTCACACATATACATATATACACATGCACATACACACACATATATACACATAGATACATGTGCACATACACTTAGACATACACACATATACACATGCATATGCACAAACATTCCTACAACCACATAAAAAGACGTCCATGCATACATATATATATATATATATATATATATATATATATATATATATATATATATATATATATATATATATATATATATATATATATATATATATATATATATATATATATATATATATATATATACACACATACACACATTAACATATATGCAAATACATGTATATGCACATCCACAAACACATGCATGTTTCATACATATACACATGCATATACATATACATATATACATATACACACATATACATATACATGCATATACATGTACACACACATACATATACATGCATATACATATACACACACATACACAAGAACATGCACATACTCATACACACAAATACATTTATACATGCACATGCACATACATACATATTATACACACACATACACATGCACATACATACATATACACACACATACATATACTCTTAGGTACACACATATGAATGAATTATATAATTAAAGTATTAAAACACATATACACATGCACACACACATGCATATACCTACATATACACATATACATGCACATACACACACATACACATAGAGTTATACATATACATCCATATACATATACACACACATACACAAGAACATGCACATATTGATACATACATATACACTTATACATGCACATGCACATACATACATATAAACACACATACACATGCACATACATACATATACACACACATACATATACACTTAGGTACACACATAAGAATGAATTATATAATTAAAGTATTAAAACACATATAAACATGCACACACATGCACATACCTACATATACACATATACATGCACGTACACACATATACACATAGAGTTATAAATATACATGCATATACATATACACATACGTACATACACATGCATATGCACATACTCATACACACATATACACTTATACATGCACATGCACATACATACATATACATACACATGCACATGCACATACATACATATACACACACATACATAATTAAAGTATTAAAACACATGCCTAATATAAACAATAATAACAATCAATAGAACAAAACTCTTCATTACTTAATACCATACACACAATTCAAAACATAACTGAAATAATATATATATATATATATATATATATATATATATATATATATATATATATATATATATATATATATATATATATATATATATATATATATATATATATATATATATATAATATATATATATATATATATATATATATATATATATATATATATATATATATATATATATCAATGTAAATACATATAATCCAATGTCATAATCAACTAAAATCCTAATCATCATCATCATGATCATCATCATGATCATCATCGTCATCATGATCATCATCATCATCAACAATATCATGATCATTCTGATCATCCTCATCGTCATGATCACCTTGTGACGATCGAGATCGTCCCTCCTGTGTCTGTCTCTCCACCTCATCCATATTTGTCTCTCCATAATACTCTTGTATTACATATAACAAACATAAATAAATAAAATAATTAAAACACTCATAAAAACAAAATAATTATATAAAATTTAAAAATACTCACAAAGGCATCAGGATGATCTTGCATATACTCGCTCAAACGCCGATATCCAAAATGTGTAGCATACTCGATCTCCTGTTTCGTAGGATATCGGCAATGAAACAAATAAAAAACATTAGTTGCTTGCATTTTAACTAAAATAAAAAATATACTCACAATAACACATATACTTACAAACGTAGCTACAAAACCATTATGGCCCATTTGGCCTAGGTGCGATGTGTGGCCCGACTCCACTCTCTTCTTTGCAGCAGCCTGTTTATTCAAGAAAAAAAATACATAAATTAAATGTAAAAAATTACTAAAATATATAAAAATTATTAATATAAACTATTAATTTGTGTACCTTCTGCTGAGGAAATGACTCCTGAAGATGTAGCTGTCTACGAAAAAACTGCCATGACTCAGGTGGTATGCTAGCTCGCCTCTTATTTTTTTCGACCATACAATATCTCCTATTAATTTAATCTCAAACAGAAAAAAAAGTCAGAATACATACACATATACACACACATACACATACACATACACATATACATGCAAACATATACGCATGCATATATGTATACATATACACATATACATACATATAAGATAAACATACATATACATATCCACATATATACGTACACACACATGCATGCATATACACTCATTCATACAAAATACATGCATTTATCCCACAATAATATGTAGTTGTGTATATGTGAATATGTGTGTATGTGTAAATGTGTATATGTGAATATGTGTGTATGTGTAAATATGTATATGTGAATTTTTTGTTTATGTAGATAATCAAATTATTAATATCAAATATCATTATTTGTAGATTTTGATCAATCAGATGGAACTCCACCACCGTCTCCTCTTTGTGCAACGACTTTATACTGTAAGTATATGAAATATTTAATTTTAAATATATTTGATGGATACATAACTTATATTTTTTTTATGTTTCTTATTATGTGCAGATTCTGATCAATCAGAGGGTACTCCACCACCTCCTACCCATGCAACGACTTCGCATTTGTGTCCTCCGATAGGAATTATGATGAATTTTACTATGAAGAGCATATTATATGTTGGTGTAACTCTTGTTATGGCACGTATCGAAGACCATGATTGGAATGTATTGAACATGAGGTAGAGTATGGTACTTTTGAGCGTGCACCATCACCTAGTCAACGTGATAATGCTTGGGTATGTATTTTCTATATATATTAATGTCATTATTTTATTTAAAAACCATATATAAAATCAAATTATTGTTGATATACAGGAATACTTGCTCGATGATGATGATGATGATGATTTTTCTCATAATGTTAATATACCTCGTACACGTCATGGACTTGTTGTTCATCAATTACAAGCAGAGGTTTCTAGAAATCCTCTACCTCCTGGTTTAGAGAATGAAACGGTTGGAGATTATCCATTGCCAGCTCGTGATCGTTCTTTAGTACAAACATATGATAGAAGAAGATATGGAGGATGGAATAAAGGACCACTTCCTTTAGATGGAGAGGTTTTCAACTTTTGGGGTAATCGCTATATGATTGCTCCATCCACTATTACTAATGCTGGTTGTGGTCTCTTTATTGTAGAGGATTTGTATGTGCCCCCGAACTCTGAAGTCACTCTTATGTCATTTTGTGGTCCTATATATGGATGGGGAGATTGGCATCGACTTTCACGTTATGTTCAAAGCATGAGTACTTATGGAATATGCTTGAACACAGCATCCCTTACTAGTAGGTTTAATAAATAGTAGTCGAGGGTTACATAATAGTTCAAGGACTAATTGCACATTTGAGGAGCGTGAAAATAGTCATGAATCACCATACATGAGTAGAGATGTATCAAGGTACATAGTTGTCAATGGTATTACTACATTACATGCTGGTGATGAACTATTAGTGAATTATGGATGGCGTAGACCTCCAAGAGCACCTTTTAGCTAGAGAGAATAAAAATTTTCTATCCATATTTAATAAGTTATATACTTAATTTTATATTTGAAGTTTACTTTTTATTCATTTATGGAATACTAATGAGTTTTATTTATATGTGTAGATTCCAACGTATGATGTTGATGATATTCGTCCACAACATTCACAATTACCAGTAAGACCACGATTATCAGAAGCTTCCATGAGGAGGCTATGCAAAACTAATCCTGTGCAATATGCAAAGTTGAAAGATCTATATTCAAAAGACGATAAAGTACAAGTTTTGTGTGACAATGATGAAGATGATGGCATGGCAGATTTTATTGAGGATTGGTATCAAAATGACAGTGAGAGCATTGATATTTCTAAAAATGAGAAATATCTTCGAGAGGAATGTCTAAAGCATGTATATAAAGGAAGTCGTTTGACACGACTAAGTGCGAGCTTACTTATTCTCAACCTTCAAGATCGTTTTGGATGGAGTAATGTATCTGTTTCGACACTATTAAGGTATAATTTTCATTTTTCTATCTATTTATATATATACATAAATATGTATATATATATAAATACATGCAGGTTTTTATTCTTACTTTAGATAAGATAAGAAGAAGAACTTGAATTGAATGGATACAATTGTTTGGATGGCAGGATACGATTGTTTGGATGGTAGGATATGATTGTTTGGATGGTAGGATACGAATGTTTGTTTTGGAGGATATGAATGATTTGTCGATTCACACATATGTTCAGTTTGAAAGTGTGAATCGACAAATCATTCAATGAAGGTACATACTTCATGTCTCCAAAAAAAACAATCGTATCCTGCCATCCAAAACAATCAAATTTTGTGTAAATATTTTGAAAGATGCATTATTAGTTTTAAAAGATGCGCGGACAAAAAATTCAATTCAAGTTCTTGTTCTTACCTTATCTAAAGTAAGAATAAAAACCTACATGTATATATGTATATTTATTTATTTACCTTTTTTAATATATCTTTTTTTGATAAACTTACAGGTTATTATCTGAAAAGTTTTTACCAAGTCAAAATATTCTTCCTACCTCACATGATGAAATGAAGAAGATAATCAACAATCTTTGTATAGATTATCAATGTATACATGCATGTCCTAACGATTGTATTTTATATAGAGGTGAATATGCAGACTCTTTGACATGTCCCAAATGTCAATCTCCTCGATATAAGGGTGAAGAAGGTAAAATCCCAAAAAAGATATTGAGACATTTTCCATTGGCTCCACGGATTAGACATATGTTTCAAAGCCCCGAATTATCAAAGCTTTTGACTTGGGGACATGATCACAAAAGTACTGATGGAATAATCAGAATTCCTCATGATAGTGTTGCTTTTCAGCATATTGATTCTACATGGCCTGAATTTGCACAAAATCCACATAATCTAAAGTTAGGAGTTGCATTAGATAGGGTTAATCCATTCTCCATGAAATCCAGTAAATGGTCAACATGGCCAGTGGTAGTCATAAACTACAATCTTCTGCCATATCTTAGCATTAAAAAGGAACATTTAATGCTTTCACTTTTAATCCCAGGCAAAAGACAAGTTAAAGATATGAATGTATATCTTGCTCCTCTCATTGACGATCTTCAAGAGTTATGGAGAGGTATTAATGTCATTGATGTATCGAAAAGCATCAATGAAAGACATATTATGGTTCGTGGTATTGTGGCTTGGACTATTCACGATTTTCCTGGATATGGCGTATGTTCAGGTATTGATGTATATTTTTTATTCAATATGCATGTAAATAAATATGATTTAATCTAATTATATTTTTATCATTTTTCATGATGCAGGAATATCTACTAAGGGTTATAAAGCTTGTCCATATTGTGGTGATTGGTTGAGATCAACCTATAGTAAGAATCTCAACAAAAATATTTATCTTCGACATCGACGATTCTTGCCTGATGATCATCCATTAAGATCTAAAAGAGAAGCGATACATTTTAATGGAAAGCTTGAAACAGGCCAGTATCCAAAACCTATGACGCCTATGGATTGGTATAAAAAATGGAGAGATGGACCTCTGATAGATCCAGAAGCAGAAATCTTCAGTGATGATTCAGATAATGAGTATGTGAACAGACGTAAAGGAAAATTGGCACTCGCTGAGAACATATCAATATGGTATTCTTTGGAGTATTGGAAAGAGTTAAAAGTATGTCATCTTCTTGATCCTATGCATATATTCAAAAATATTGGTTATTCACTATGGCAACATCTTCTTGGACTAAAAGATACCACAGCATCAAGGAATGATTTGAAAGATCAAAAATCCAAACCAAAGTTATGGCCAGTTTTTGATAGACATCGACAAGAAACGACTTATGCATCTGCTCCTTGGGTACTTACAACAAAAGAGATACAGACTATCAACAATAGAACTCATTTGATTAAGCCTCCTATAGGATATGGAGCATCGTTTCAAAACATGTTTACTATGGATGATAAGAGCTTATCTGGGTTAAAGACCCATGACTGGCATAACTTTTTGAAACATATTTTACCTTTGGTTATTGATGGATGTACAACGAAAGGAGTACAAAATGTGATCTATCGTCTTGGATCACTTATAAGGTAATCATGATACTTTTATATTTAATATTTATGAATATTGGATATCTTTTATTTTTTAATTAACTTCTTTATAATTGTTTTTATGATATGTATAGGTGGATTACATCCAAAGAGATCGATAAAAATTCGTTCCCACAAAAAAAATGTGAATGCAAAGAGCTACTATGTTTGATGGAAAAAGAACTTCCTACTTCATTTTTTGATATTCAGGTTCATTTATTAGTCCATCTTGTAGATGAGATAGAGATTGCAGGTGTTGTCAACACGATGGATGTTTTGGGTCGAGCGATTTATGGAAATACTAAAAGGTTATGTGCGACAAAGAGCAAAACCAAAAGAATCCATGGCAAAGGGTTGGATGCTTGAAGAGTGCATGTATTACATTAGTGAGTACCTTGAAAGAGTTCATGAAGAAGCTCCACGTGCATGGACCAACGAGTCTTCTTCAAAAATAACAGATGAGGTATTATCAAGTAAGGGGGTTCCATCCTTATTTACATTTCAAGAAAAAAATGATGTTTCTACTTTTGTAGCATATAATAGCAAATGCATGCAAGCATTCCTTAGCGAGTACGAGGAAATTGAAAGTCTCCAAAGTAAAAGGCGAAAAAAACAAAAGATCTAGACGTAATCTTGATAATAATGAGATTACAGATATACCTTCTTTCACGAGCGGAGTATAAAGGTAGTAATTCTACATTAAGAAGGGAATTATCTAGGTTTTGCGCAATTGATTCTTCCAAGGTAATGCGATCTACTAAAGAACCATATATTCTTCCTAGGCATATTGAACAAGCATTTTTTTATAAAAACCCAGATGCTCATCCTTGGTGGCAAGTCATTCATGTGCAACCTAGAGGTAGGTCATTGTTTGAACAGTTTATTGTTAGAGAGATCCAAGAAAGTCCTCTTGATGATTCAGCATCAGATACTGATACATCAACATCTGAAATAGAAATTAGAATCATTATACGTGATAATGATACTAATCTTTTTGATGAAGAGGATAATTCTCTACATGCTGATTCTACTGATGAGGAAGAGGAATTACCAGAAATAGATATTAATGCATCAATAGATGATGTGATTCATGAGAACATAGATTTAACAATAGAAGAAATAAATGAAATCAATAAGGATAATGAAGATGAGACTATATTGATGTCTTACCAAAATGATGGCAACAATGAAAACATATGAGCAGATTAGATAGTAAATTGTACTCTAGTTATCGATCAATAACTTGAAGCTTCTGAATGGATATCAGATAATAGGTTTTTTTTTATTAACTTGAATAATGATGAATCCTATTAGAGAGATGAAATCATGTTCTTTTAAGTTAGAACATGAAGCTCGGGGGTATGCCTAATTATTTTATATATAGCTTTATCTTCGAGGAGCAAATTTTTATCATGTATGTATGCATATGTGTGTGTATTCATGTGTATTATATGTATACATATGTTAGTATGCATATATATGTATTTCATGTATATGTATGTGGTTGCATGTGTGTGATATATGTATACATGTGTTAAATATGCATATGTGTATATATGAATATGCATTTATGTAAAATATTCATGTATTCATGTAATATATGCAAGTGTTTATAAATGTGTACATGTATATATGTATATGTGTCTATGTGTAAATATGTACATGTAAATATGTATGCATGTATATATATGTTTATGTGTGCATGTAGGCATGTATATGTGATGTGTACATGTATATATGTATATATGTCTATGTGTAAATGTGTACATGTAAATATGTTAGTATGTATATATATATTTATGTGTGCATTTAGGCATGTATGTGTGATGCATAATATATCTACTCCATTTTATATTTATGTATCATATCTACATGATGTGTATATATCTTTACATATATTATGATCCTCGTTGATTCGAGTAGCTATATATAGAGGCATAAGGTTGGGAGGAGAGACATCTCTCTAGTAGGACGTTGGAGGTGTACATATACTTCAAACATATGGTTAAAAAGTTGAATTAGAGTTTTTAAATTAGGGATTTCAAAACCCTAATATCGAAATTAGTGTTTTCAATTTAGGATTTTTGAAATAGGATTTATTTATTTATGCGTGTGCATGTGTTGTGTATGTATGTGTATCTATATGTGCATATGCATGTGTTTTGTGTGTATATGTGCATGTGTGTGTATGCGTGTATTTATACCTCTAGTCCCTCTCTCTCTCTCATATACATACATACATGCATAAACACACATACTCATATCCACATATATATACATAAAAGCAGTGCATACCATGCATTGTCGCGACGATGAGCCATAAGTGTCCACATCTCTTTTAAACACCACTTAAGGGACCATCCTGTCCCAAACTCTGTCTCAAGTGAACTAAGCACATATTTCTTATCCCTCTCATCATGCTCACTACAAAAATAAAAAACATAATGTAAATAAAACATAAGATATATATTTCAATTTATATGTAAAACTTTTACTTACTTCCACGGTAAGTGGATAAAGCGCAGGTAAGAGTCGCATAGTACCCGCATTCTTCTCTTGAACTCCAATCCATTCCCTATATACACAATGTTCCCCTCTGGCTCTATGTCGTACTCTAATCCTAAGGTGCCTATGCATGTCCTCATAGGCAACTCTGCTCTGCTATCACGTGCTGGAGGTGGTATAGGTGTCCTGAAAATAGATAGATAGAAATAAATAAAAATATGAGTTATAATATCATCAAAAAAGTTTATGAAAACAAAACATACCTATGAGCAGCTAGCTCTCTTCCTGCATGTGGAGCCGCAGAAGAGCCCTCGTCTGATTGCTGGGTAAGCATCTTGATCGTATAATCCAGCTCCTCATCAGACACCTCTACGTAATCACGCATTATGACCCCTAGAGTATCAAACGGAACTCTTGCTCTCATAAGACTTTTTATGAGAGTGAGTTTCACCTTTCTCTCTCTACTGGGATCCATAATACCTAACATATAAAACAAAATGGTTAGAAATTAATATATATACGTGTACATATGTAAGTGTGTATGCATTAAGTATGTGTATGTATGCAAGTGTGTGTGTATGTATGTGCATGTATATGTGTGTATGTGTGTATGCATGTGTATGTGTGTGTATGCATCATTATGTGTGTATGTATCTATGTGTGTATGTGTGTGTATATGTGTGTGTGTATGTATGTGTATGTGTGTGTGTATGCATGTATGTACGTATGTATGTATGCATATGCATATACATTATGTATGTATATATACGCATGTATGTGTATGTGTGAGTATGTCTCTCTATGTGTGTGTATGCATATATGTGTGTATGTATGCATATATATGTGTATGTGTGTATGTGTGTATGTGTGTTTGTATATGTGTTTGTATGTTTATGCATGTGTATGTGTGTGTATGCATCATTATGCGTGTAAGTGTCTATGTGTGTTTGTGTGTGTATATGTGTGTGTGTGTGTGTGTGTGTGTGTGTCTATGTGTATGTGTGTGTGTCTATGAGTGTGTATGTGTTTATGTGTATGTATGTATCTATGTGTGTGTATGTGTCTATGTGTCTATGTGTCTATGTGTCTATGTGTATATGTGTATGCATGTATGTATGCATATGTGTGTGTATGCATATGTGTGTGTATGCATGTGTATGTGTGTGTATGCATCATTATGTGTGTATGTGTCTATGTGTCTATGTGTGTGTATATGTGTGTGTGTATCTATGTGTATGTGTGTGTGTGTCTATGAGTGTTGATGTGTTTATGTGTATGTATGTATCTATGTGTATCTATGTGTCTATGTGTGTATGTGTATGCATGTATGTATGCATATGTGTGTGTATGCATATGTATGTGTGTGTATGCATCATTATGTGTGTCTATGTATGCATGTGTATGTGTGTATGCATCATTATGTGTGTATGTGTCTATGTGTGTATGTGTGTGTGTGTATGAGTGTGTATGTGTCTATGTGTGTGTGTGTGTGTGTGTGTATGAATGTGTATGTGTTTATGTGTATGTATGTATCTATGTGTGTGTATGTGTCTATGTGTGTATGTGTATGCATGTATGTATGCATATGTGTGTGTATGCATATGTATGTGTGTGTATGCATCATTATGTGTGTCTATGTATGCATGTGTATGTGTGTATGCATCATTACGTGTGTATGTGTCTATGTGTGTATGTGTGTGTGTATATGTGTGTGTGTTTATGTGTATGTGTGTGTGTCTATGAGTGTGTATGTGTTTATGTGTATGTATCTATGCAGTGTGTGTATGTGTATGCATGTATGTATGCATATGTGTGTGTATGCATATGTATGTGTGTGTATGCATCATTATGTGTGTATGTGTCTATGTGTGTATGTGTGTGTGTGTGTGTGTCTATGAGTGTGTATGTGTTTATGTGTATGTATGTATCTATGTGTGTGTATGTGTCTATGTGTGTATGTGTATGCATGTATGTATGCATATGTGTGTGTATGCATATGTATGTGTGTGTATGCATCATTATGTGTGTCTATGTATGCATGTGTATGTGTGTATGCATCATTACGTGTGTATGTGTCTATGTGTGTATGTGTGTATATGTGTGTGTGTCTATGTGTATGTGTGTGTGTCTATGAGTGTGTATGTGTTTATGTGTATGTATCTATGTGTGTGTATGTGTATGCATGTATGTATGCATATGTGTGTGTATGCATATGTATGTGTGTGTATGCATCATTATGTGTGTATGTGTCTATGTGTGTATGTGTGTGTGTATGCATTATGTACGTGTATGTAAGCATGTGCATTATGTATGCATATAAGTATGTAAGTATGCATATGCATATGCATTATGTATGCATATGCATATGCATTATGTATGCATATGTGTGTATATGTGTGTATTCATTATGTATGTGTATGTAAGCATGTGCATTATGTATGCATGTAAGTATGTATGTATGCATATGCATATGCAATATGTATGCATGTATGTGTATGTGTGTGTATGTCTCTCTATGTGTGTGTATGCATATATGTGTGTGAATGTGTGTGTACATGTGTATGTATGTGTGTATGCATGTGTATGTGTGTGTATGCATCATTATGTGTGTATGTGTGTGTATATGTGTGTGTATGTGTGTGTGTCTGTGTATGTGTGTGTATCTATGAGTATGTATGTTTTTGTGTGTGTGTATGTCTATGTGTGTATGTGTCTATGTGTGTGTATGTATCTATGCATGTGCATTATGTATGCATGTAAGTATCTATGTACATTGTATGCATATGCATATGCATTATGTATGCATATGTATGCATGTATGTGTTTATGTGTGTATGTCTCTCTATGTGTGTGTATGCATATATGTGTGTCTATGTGTGTATGTGTGTGCATATGTGTCTGTATGTGTGTATGCATGTGTATGTGTGTGTATGCATGTGTATGTGTGTGTATGCATGTGTATGTGTGTATGTGTGCATATGTGTGTGTCTATGTGTGTGTATGTGTGTGTATGTGTGTGTGTCTATGTGTATGTGTATGTGTGCGTATCTATGAGTGTGTATGTGTGTATGTGTCTATGTGTGTGTATGTGTTTATGTGTGTATGCGTATGCATGTATGTATGTGTATGCATGTATGTATGCATATGCATGTGTATGCATGTGTATGTGTGTGTATGCATCATTATGTGTGTATGTGTCTATGTGTGTATGTGTTTGTGTATATGTGTGTGTATGTGTGTGTGTCTATGTGTATGTGTCCCTACGCGTCTATGAGTGTGTATGTGTTTATGTGTGTGTATGTGTCTATGTGTGTGTATGTGCATATGCATTATGTATGCATATGTATGCATGTATGTGTATGTGTGTGTATGTCTCTCTATGTGTGTGTGTATGCATATGTGTGTGTATGTGTGTATGTGTGTATGTGTGTGTATATGTGTGTCTATGTGTGTATGCATGTGTATGTGTGTGAATGCATCATTATGTGTGTATGTGTCTATGTGTGCATGTGTCTATGTGTGTATGTGTCTATGTGTGTATGTGTGTGCGTATATGTGTGTGTATGTGTGTGCGCGTCTGTGTGTATGTGTGTGTGTCTATGAGTGTGTATGTTTGGATGTGTGTGTGTATGAATGTGTGTCTATGAGTGTGTATGTTTGGATGTGTAAGTGTATATGTGTGTCTATGTGTGTATGCATGTGTATGTGTGTGAATGCATCATTATGTGTGTCTATGAGTGTGTATGTATATGTGTATATGTGTGTGTATATGTGTGTCTATGTGTGTGTGTATATGTGTGTATGCATGTGTATGTGTGTGAATGCATCATTATGTGTGTATGTGTCTATGTGTGTATGTGTCTATGTGTGTATGTGTGTGTATATGTGTGTGTATGTGTGTGCACGTCTATGTGTATGTGTGTGTGTCTATGAGTGTGTATGTGTTTATGTGTGTGTATGTGTCTATGTGTGTGTATGTGTGTATGTGTCTATGTGTGTATGTGTCTATGTGTGTATGTATGCAAATGTGTGTATGTGTGTGTATGCATTATGTATGCATATGTGTGTGTATGCATTATGTATGTGTATGTATGCATATGCATTATGTATGTGTATGTATGCATGCGAATTATGCATGCATATGTGTGTGTATGCATGTAAGTATGTATGTATGTATGTATGTATGTACGCATATGCATATGCATTATGTATGCATATGTGTGTGTATGCATGTAAGTATGTATGGATGTACGCATATGCATATGCATTATGTATGCATGTATGTGTATGTGTGTGCATGTCTCTCTCTATGTGTGTGTGTATGCATATATGTGTGTGTATGTGTGTATGTGTGTGTGTGCATGTGTGTGTATATGTGTGTGTGTGTATGTGTATGTGTATGTGTGTGTATATGTATGTGTATATGTGTGTGCATGTGTATGCATTATATGTGCATGTGTGTATGCAACCTTATTTGTGTATGTGTGTATATGTGTGTGTATTTGTGTGTATGTGTGTGTGTGTATGTGTATGTGTGTGTGTGTGTCTATGTGTGTTATGTGTGTGTGTACATATGTATGTGTATGTAAGTGTGTGTGTGTGTGCGCATACCTGCTTGCTGTTAGTTTGTGCGGCCCTCTCTCTTTCTCGCGCGCTCTCTCTCTCTCTCACTCTCTCTCTCTCGGTCTCTTCTTGCTCGCGTCCAAGTCCCCGCACAAATGTGCCGGGAGAAATCAATTTTTTTTTTTTACATTCCAGAGCGTCGCATATGCGACGCTCTGTAGTTTGCCAACGTCGCTCCCACCATCGCTAGGCAACGACGAAATTAGCGACGCTCTTTAATTAACGTCGTCTAAGCGACGCTAGCATTGCTTATGCGACGAGGGTCGGGAAAAAAAATTTCGAAATTCTGACCGTCGCTTATGCGACGACCACGTTGCATAAGCGATGCTTCCCGTTTTTTTTTCCAATTTGGGGGCGTTGCTACGCCCCCCTTTTTCTTGTAGTGAGTGGCACATCAGCCACATGCAACATCTTTCCAAAATACACATGTCCCTTACATGTTGCTACTAGAGATTGAACCCTCGCCCCCGTCTCAAGAGGCGAGAGGCCCAACCACTCAGGCAGCCGCCTGGGACAGAATAATGTGAGTTACTCGACAAATTACTCGGCTAATTACTCGGCTATGAATGTCATCCGTCTATGTCATAAGCGGAGAAGCTGACGACGGTTGCCGAATAATATGAGAGAAGTTCAAAGGTGCACTAATTGTGTTCATATGCTGTTTTCATGGTCATTGGCCAGCCATCTGCAGACCCCAGGATATATTGTCTCTGCATATTTGAAGCCTTTTCTTCGCCGCGCCTTGAACTGCTTACACAATAAAGCAGCGGAAGCATAGATCTCTTTCTATCATATAGCCTGTATTACGAATGCAAGTTCGTAGACCTTGTTTTGTCGTTTATCTTATCCATATGCTTGCCTCTCTTTCCTTCACTTTGTTCTCACGAAGAAAATAAAGGTAATCTTCACTTTAATATCTCCTTCTCTCTCTTCTGTTCTTTTCTTTGTGATTCACTTTCTGTCGGTTTATTACCTTGAGTTCCATAGATCAAGTTTTTCTTCAGAATCTTGAGTAGTGCGAAGGTAACAGTTACAGGGACGAGAATGGACACAAAGTAGATTCATCATCTGTCATTCATTTTGCATGTTCTGTTGTTGTATTAACAATCAAGAGAATCTTTGCATTTATTGTACTGTAAAATTGTCCTTCATAAAGCAAAAGCCCCTGATATCATTGTCAATCATACTTTGGATGCCTTTTTGTTTTGCTGCTAGTAGCTGTTAAATAAATGTAGTTGTATATTAAAACTCGTTAAAACGCACACACACACACACACACACACATATATATATATATATATATATATATATATATATATATATATATATATATATATATATATATATATATATATATATATATTTCTCTTGTGAATTTAAGAGTGAAGTTTTGATTTATATAATCTACATACATTTTTACATATGTAGATGTATAGCTTGGCCCTGGCTTAGATCTTAAGGTTCTAAACTTTGTCTTTTTTATAGTTGGTCCGATGAACATATCATTCCGACCTATTCAATCCATGATATGTCACGCTAATCAAGTATTTATACCTTTGGCTATTGATCACAATATTCACGGTCATTTTCGAAAGATCTAAATAGCTGAGCACTCTGAATAACGATCATTCTAAGAGACATCTCAAACCTCTTTTAATAATTTATATGTAGGAAGCTTTTGACATCCTTGAACCTACGAGTATTAGAAGGGAGGTCGACAAAAGGAACCCTATGTAGTCTTAAAATGGTTGATTCTTGGATCAAAGGCTTCATAGAAAATATGAAGAAATTTCAGTAATGTAGACAGGCATTCCATGTCATTTTGCATACATGCATTGGTGTCATCGCAAAGCGTTTAAGCGCCAAAGAATCCTAATTATGGGGGATCAAGAGACCATGAATATGCCCAAACTGACCTTGATTGAGGATGAGATAGTTGCGCCTATTAGTTGTGATAACAAACAACAACTCTACTTGGAAATCTTGTGTCAAACCATTTTAATGAACTTAGGGCCAAAAGAAAGGCAATATAAGTTCCAAATCTAGTTTGTCATACACTTTTTCAAATTGAATCTTGATGAAGATAATGTTTTGGGATGATTGATTTAGAAAACGAGTTTCCTCGCAAACGTCAATGATTCCTTCAAGGAAGAATTTGGAAACGATGAAGCCTTTGTAATCTTACTTGATGTGGGATCGGAGTTGGCCAGCAATGCGATTGGAAAGCATGTTGGCGAACACTTTGTAGTCAATCTAGAGCATGGACATAGGTGGCCTTCTCAATTTTGTTCTTTTCTTCTTTCTTATGGATGAACCTCAAAAGCACAAACAAAATGATTGAACCTCAAACAAACCTCAAAAGCACTAAGAGCCCACCACAACCTCTTTAAAGTCATGAAGAACACATTAATGAGTCCACCAAGCCCTAGGGTTTTACCTTTAGGGAGGGACTCCATTGCTTCAAGGGCATCGTATTTGGAACTATGGGAATCGAGAAAGTATATAACTTCTTGAAAAATGTGTCTAGTTTCGACCCTCTAGATGGTGGTCAGGAACTCATACCGTATAGGACATAATGTAGAAGAAACCTTGGGTGGTTGGTTTAGTGATATATGATGACCCCACAATTTGCACCATGAAAAGTGATCTCAACACCAATGTAGCTAATCATTGGATTTAGAGCCTTTTATATTTGCTTTTTCCTTTAGGATTCTAGGCATCTCTTTGGTTATTTTGTTATCCTTGCTTTCTAAAGAGTCTTTACACTAGAAAGGTAGGTTAGTTGTCTTCATTTCCTCTTCATATCTAAGATCTCTTGTAATCTTAAGCGAACCATTTGGCAAGTGTGATTTACCTTTGTTAACTTCAAACTCTAGTCAACAAATTATTCTATAGATATTCTCCCTTCTAACCCCCAAATATGATGAATGTACTTTTTCGTTGTGTGCAAGTTTTGCAGATTAAACACGAAGTAGAGGTTGGATCAAGAAAATCACCTCTTTTCCTTAACCTCAATCAAGTCATGGTGAAGCTTCAGTAGGTCTCAAAAATTGTATTTCAGCCCGTCAATACCCCACATTCTTTGCTTCTACCTATCCAAAATATGTTCCATCATATTAAAATCACAACAAAGCATGATACCTACAAGCACAGAATCAAGAGAATGTAAAGTATCTATTCTTTCAAGGTCAATGAAACGGGCAAAACCATAGGATGGAAAAGTTATGATAACCATCAAAAAGAGGTGTTGGTCTACTCAATACCCTAGAAACAATGAGGACCACATAGTCTTGAATCCAATGATGGTACCGTCGCTATCATGAGGGTTGTCCCTAGCCAGCAAAGAATGAAGATTAGAAATGCATTTAAACCTCCTCAAATAATCATCCCTCTTAATTTTTATCTTTTGAAGATGATAAGATATGAAAAATTATTTTTTGAATCAATCACCAATAGTCACCGCTCTTGAGAGGTCAAAAAGTGCCTGCATATTGAATAAAAATATAATGGTTTAGGATTAGGTTGGTCGATCGCCCATTGATTTCGTATTTTATCCTATTTTTGTTGTTCTCCCTTTCTTCTTTTCTTAGTGGATATCAATTCGCAATCGAGGCGGAGGGAATTTCCCTTTAATAGGGCTTTTCCATGGGATCTCTAGAGGAATTTGGTCTTTCAAGATAAATGCTTTATTAGGATAGGAATCTAAAAATTTCTACGATCAGTAGTCAAACACCTCCACAATCAACCACTCTAAGACCGCCTTTAGAGCTATTGGTGGGTCACATCCCAATCTTCTCATTGATCATGGCTGTCAAATCATTCCGCAGGGCCAAATTTTTTGGCTTCTTGGGATCCCCTTGGGGTTTGGCGTCTCTATGGAACAGCGGTGGAACTGGGTGCTGGCCAAACTCGAAAACAAGCTTAACTATTGGAGAGGCATGCAAATCAATCTTGTTGGTCGTGCTATGGTTATCAACACGTTCCTCCTATCATCTATCATTTATTTCCTTTCTTGTTGGAGACCGAAAGAGCAAGATTTGTCCAAACTGGATAGTATGTGTAGAAACTTCCTTTGGATAGGCGACCACAATAGGAGGGGGCTGCCTAAAATCAAATGGTCCATCTGCACAAGCCATAGAGATAGTGGGGGAACTTGGTATCCTGGACATTGGGTGTATGGCTAACAAACTGGCGGCCAAATGGATGATTAAGGCTTGGTGCAACAGGGAGTCCTCGTGGGCCAAGTTGATCTTCAGAAACAAGAACGAGTTGGCTCTCTCGGGTTTCCCAAATTGGAAGAATCTTGACCTTGCTGTTTTCCCCGATCCCCGTCTTCCTGAAAGGCTCTAATCTCGTGTGCTCCCTATGGAAGAGTTGGAATAAAGTCAAAAGCTACACAAGAATTAGTGAAGATTGGAAGTGGGCAGCCGGTATCAGACAAAACGACTCTATCTGGTTTCCGATCCATGGCATCCGAAGTGTGGAATCTTGGAACATTCAAAATGCCAAGACGTTATGGAACAAAGGTTTCAAAAAATGGAAACATCTCTGGAAACAAGAAACCAACCGCTGGATCAACTTCGAGGATATTGACCCTTGTGTCAACATTTCGTACGATGAATGGAACACTTTGCAAAGCAGATGTCTCGTGTGGGACGGACACAAAGTTCGCCTTCTCATGGGACATGACACGTTGAGCTCGCTTGGTCTCAAATGGCACAATGGGAATAGCCTATCAAAAATCTCGAACATCAAAGAAACGATTGACTATCAGGTTAACATCAACAAGAAGTGGTGCATGTCATGGACACGGCTTCGATGGGACATGAAGTCCATGGCTATCTGGCACCCCCTCATAGAAATCAAAAAGTATGCCCTCTTATGGCAAATTCTTCATCATGGAATCTGGACCAACCTTAAGGCTAGCAAATTGTGCGGGATTCCTCCCTAGTGCAAATGCTGCTACCGGTCTATCGAAGATGTTTCACACATCTTCTTTACTTGCCCTAACTCCAACAAACTCTGGCAGATGGTTGGAAAGAAAATTAGACTTCAGAAACATCTCAGTTGGCAGCAAGCCCTGCTGGGAGAAGCGATCGGCTGCTCCGCGAATCTCTAGAACGCCATTAGAGGCGAGGTCCTATGGAAAATTTGGCAGGAAAGATGTGCTTTCAACTTCGATGACTCCCCTAAAGAGTGGTCAATTGAGAAATCGTTGTTCCTCCTTGGCAAAAGGATTGTTAACTGTAAGAAATCCCCACCCTTCACGCATCATCAAGTACTCCTTTTGATGAATAACAAGCCTAAACCCAAGTGGGCCGCTCACCGCCATCTAAGCTCTGTTAAAACTTCCCCTGCTTTGTGGGATTTGGGGGGTCCCGTGGGCACTAGTCCCCTTCTCTTCTACTTTTCTTTATTTAATTCAAGTCCGAGAGAGTAGGCTATTGCCGAACTTCCTTTATATTAAAAAAAAAATGTCTACGATCAAGCTCTAACTATTTAGATTTTCTTCTTTTCTAGTGGTATATTCGTCTTTGTTATACTTTAGGTCACAAATGAAAGGAACTTAAATACAAACAAGATCAACCCCATATCTTCATACAATAAACTCATTTGGCGCATGGATGTTGTGTTAATATAATCACCCTAGAGTTGTTCCTATGCATTACCTTAGACTGACATAAGAATGGAATGCTGCACCAGTACAAATCGACAATCGGTCTTATATCCTCCTATGGTTAACATGGATGGCTTTTTATGCAGCAATGTCACCTCATGGGACCTTAGGTGCGCGCACACCCTTGGAGGTCTATAGTTCTTAATTCCATGTGGCATTAGAACATGAGGAGGTAGAAGAAACATGGAGGGTCGGATTGGTGACTCTCAAGAGAGTTTTTGGATCCAGCTGCGAGGAAACAAAGATGCATCAGAATGTGTGGGTTTTCAACCCTAATCGATAGGTGACTAGGCAAAAGAGAAGCTAATCTAATATTCGTACTACAGCTACTGGGGACAGCAATCATGTGCATGCACACAACAGGATTCGAACACGTGACCTCTAAGGCAAACACGATGAGCTATCCAAATTGCTATGGTACTTGTTCATGAAAGTTTTTTTCAAAAGAGCTATTTAGACCCAGTTTTAGGCATTCTGAGAGAGAAAGAGCTACCCAAGCCTAATTTGTCATTTCAAGGAAGGCATCAAGAGTCCATTAAAATCATTTTGTGATGGAGCTTGCTTCCTCAACCATTATTGCATCAAGCGATGTCTTGCACGGGAGCCCTTAATATGAAACAGAGAAAGGAAGACCTCTTCCAATTGATTGGCAACAATGGTATGGAATTCACTTCAAAGGAAGAAAATTAGGATTTTATCAATAATGACTTTAATCAAATCCTCTTGATTGTACTCTTTTTTCATCTTTAAAGTACTATTGCATGGACCTCATCTCAAAAGTTAGATCTCAAAACAAATCAAATTAAACATCGTGTGCATCTCTTTCCCTAGTCTATCCTTGGTTGGTTAGTAGTTAGTTGGTTATAGAGGTGTAATGTAGATTTTAACTACACTAGTATCACAACTAACCTAGATCCTTTCTTCATGGTTCCAACTCGAGGATGAGATATTCATGGTTGGATCTTGTGGAGGAGAAAGATGCATGTGCATCACATTGTCTTCTACCAAAAAAGAATTGTTTAATATTCCAAGTCCAATCTATGGGAACCCTCCTCAAGTAGAGATCACATATGTCTGCCCATTATGATGTTCACACATGAATTTTCCTATGTAAACATATTGCATCTTGATGTCCATGCCAATCCATGCTTACGGCATTGAAGACCTCTTTCATGCTCCTCCACATGGATATGTGAAAATTATGTTTTAACTCTACTCCGTTAGGCATAAAAAGCATAGCTTTGTTTGTCATGTGGGATATAGATAATGCCACATATCAAAGAGAGCTTTGGGTGTGCTCTTGCTAGCTCTACTTACCATCCAAAATGGCATTCAAGAAGCCCAACTGGCCATGCAACTTAGGTTTTGTGAAGTCTAGGAGATGCATTTGCAAGCTCATGATTTCTTTTACAACTCCCTACTCTTTGGAACTTGAATTTTTGTAGAGAGCAAAAAAATCGACTTTTGAAAGCCTTTCTTGATCTATCTTCCAAGAATATCTTCAAGTAAACTATTGCATATAAAGATTCCATATAGACTTTGTTCTCTTAAGATTTTTCTCAACCCATTTTGCAAAGAGAGAAAGGATTTAATATGAACTTTCAGATGTTGCTTTGTGCTTCATGAGAGTAATTTCACATCCACCTCCAACCAACAAGTATACTTCAAACAACATAGTTCCAACTTAGAACTTTCGCATGCTTTAAGAATGGATTCAATTGCTGAACCTTAAGGATGCTACACCATTTCTAAAAAAGGTGTAAAGTTTTTATTATAAACTACATATTCATATTAATGCAATTTATTGCATGGATCTAGGGGTCAAGTGGGGGACTCATATTATTCAAGCCTACATTTGGTTACAACTTCTACTATAGCAATAATTCTAGTTAACCATACTAAAATTACCTTTCAAGTCCTACAAGGGACTATAGAGAAAAAAACAAATAGTGGTACATCATTAAGATAGCTTAATCTTAAATTCCATCTTACGGAATTCCAAATTATATAAAGAAACCATGGCCTTCTTGATCTAAAAGGCCATGGATTTAATAATCGGTAAAAAATTTTGTCTTCTTACAAAATGATGTAATGGTGCTAGATAAGAGTGGATATTCTCAAGTTCTAAGGAAGAGAGAAATATAGGATAAGAGAATAAGCATTATGTGTGATCGTGGAAGAATCAATACCATATGAATAACCATAGGTTACTCTTTAAGATTCTTCCAAGCAACAATTAAGAATATAATAAAAATAGCGTCTTTTCGAAGTGTCCCTTCCCCCCTTAAAGAAAGTTTTTTAATGGTAGGAACAAAAAGTTTTTTAATGGTAGGAACAAAGAACTATTTGGAGTTTTACAAACCTCTTCCAAGCAATTGGAAGATCGCAACAAGAGCTACACAAGAGGGTCATAAGACACCCTAACTAGCATTTAACTAAAGAACTACCTTCTAAATGGTAAGAGGTGTTACCATCTTCTTGAGACTAAATGTTTGATTGGAAAATCAATTGTTGTTTTGGACTTTAGATATGTGTATATGTGCAAAGATAATATCTAACGTGAGGAAAAGAGAAAACTCGCTTTATTACCATATGACATAACGATAGTCTTTCAATGTAACAAAGAAATATTTGGAAACCTAGTCTATAAGAGTAGTTGTTTTCCAAATTCTCATGGACCGAAGAAGAAGAAAAAGCCTTTCAGACCTTAAATGTCAGCATTCACTACTACTCCAATTCAAGTTCATCCTAATAGCAATAAGCCCTTCTTCCTAGAGAAAGATGCATGAGACTTTGCCCTAGGGACCATTATTTCCAAATATGGAGATGATGGACACCTACATCCAGTTGCATATCATTCAAGGAAATTTTCTCTCTAGAAACTAATTATGAAATTCATGATAAAGAACTCCTTTCCATAGTCGATGTGTTTGATACTTGACATCACCATCTAGAAGGAGCAGCTCATAAAGTTACTGTGTACATAGATCACAAGAACCTAGAGTATATTATGACCACCTGCATCCTCAATTGAAGACAATGTCAATGGAGTACTTTCTATCTAGATTCCACTTTGTCATCACATACCGTCCAGGATGTCAACAATGTGAGTGAGATGCCCTATCTAACAGATATTACCGTGCACCAAAGAAGGGTGAAGATGCCTTTGATCAACAAGAGAGTGTATTACTCAGGCTTGAGCATCTCCAATTTGCAACTATCTCTTCAAGCCATCATGAAGATTCAGTCTTGGATCATTTGATATGTGAGAATCTATCATCTGATGATTTTTTTTGTTAGGTTAAGTAGAAATCTCGAGAAGGAAAAGTCCAAGAAGTAAAAGAATTTCAAGAAAAGGATGGATTACTAATCTATAAGAACCTATTGTATGTCCCTCCACAAAATCGTAGGATCCAAGTACTTCTTCAACATCTTGACAAACAATAGAACTCATATCAAGGGATTCTTGGTGGCCTCAAATGTGGAAGGAAGTCAAAGAATATATCCAAAGTTGTGACACTTGCAATAGATTTACGGTACCCTGACATAAACCTCATGGCCTCTTGCAACCTTTACCTATTCCAGAAAGTCTATGGGCTTCATTATCTATGGATCTCATCACAGATCTACCAAATTTAGATAAGTATGATGCCATTCTTATTATTGTGGATAGATTTATAAAGATGGCATACTTCATTCCAACTACTAAGGCAATCACAGGTGCAAACACTACTAGACTTTTTCTCAGATACATCTTTAGGCTTCATGGATTGCTTGATGATATTGTAAGTGATCAAGGTCCACATTTCATATCCACCATCAAAGCATGTTCACCTGAACAGACGTAATAGTCACATGACGGAAAGGTAATAATAATATAAAAGTACGCTCTGCTTTTGAAGTTGCACCACATTTTTCATACATAGTAACAAGTGTGCACCCACAGAAACGTTCAGCTGAAAGCCTTGTCTTCGAGCATTTGCTAATGATTGTGAGATTTCATTCTTCTTCGCCAAATGCCTAAGAAAACAATAAGAAACATGAATTTTAAGTAACTTTGTTGACTTATAATATATTACGAGTTTGCATTTGTGAAGTAACTTGAGTTGCTACTATTCCCATTGAAACTTTTTGCAATAATGATCATGGGATTGCACAACGTTAGGAATCTCATATAAGTCAATTAAGTTGGACTAGAAGTAAACCTCTTCTAGCACAAAAATGTTCTCAATAAAAACCAAAAATGGACAATCCTAGAATGACCTTCAGAGACTTGTTCTCGAAATGCACTCCAAAATCATTGTGCCGAGCTTACCACCATTTTTTTTCCTTCTTTCTTTGAACATCTTGACACCGGTATGGTGAATGCTATGGTTTATCTATTTTGGGTTACAATGCTTGTCCCCTATGCAAAGCACGACTCGAAGCTCTTATGTGAAGGGCAAATTGGCTGACAAGCAAAAGGACAAATGAAAACAAGCAATTGGACACAACTATTGGAAGCAAGAACACCACTCACTAGCATGAAATGTTTCTTGATCTTTCATGATCTCTCTTATTGGAGTGAGTTATTGATCAATCCTTCGGTGGACCCAATGCATATTTTCAAGAATGTGGGAGAGATGCTCTCAAAGAGGTTGATATGAAAGAAAGAAATCAAATCACAAAAGGAGGACTTGGAAGAGTGAGGTCATATGAAAGATTTGTGGGAAATTACCAAGCCAAATGAAATAGTGTGGTTAACAAGAGCTCCCTGGATGATCTGCAAGATGGAAGAGCAACAAGTGAAGAAGATGATTTTTTATTTTCAAATATCTAGTAGATGCATGAGGTGTCTAAAGACTACCTTCACATGGAATAACGATCTTGAAGGACTCAAGTCTCATGATTGGCATACGTTTTTATAGTTTGCGCTCCCTGTAGCTGTGAAACATCATCTTTCAGAGGATGTATGAACAACCATTATCAAAATGAGTTCCTTGGTTCGGTGGATCTCTTCTAAAGAGATAAGGAGAGATAGCATGGAGAGTGCCAAACTCAATGCTATAGAGGCTATCTGTATGGTTGAGAAGTAGTCTCCCATAAGTATTCTCATAATTTAGCTTCATTTACTATTTCATGTGGTATATGAAGTTTTAATAGCAGGAACGCTCCACAATCGATGGATGTTCTTCTTAGAGCAGTACATGAATACATTGAAATGGTTTGTTCATCACAGAGATGTCTGAGGGTAGCATGGCACAGGGGTGGCTTGTACAAGAGTCTACGGTATTCATAACAAAGTTTCTATGCATGTCAGACCTAGAAATGCCTCGCTTATGGAGTGATGATGAAGATGTTCATTCATAGAAGATTAAGGTAAAGGGATCCAAAGAGAAAAGGATGCAATTTTCAGAGAGAAGGCAATGAATTTTTGCATCGTTAACTCAGGGTCCATGCAGAAACGGTTGGCAAGGTATGAGCTTGCTAAGGAGGAGAACACAAAAAAAAAGATCTGCGTTTCATAAGAATTGCTCCACTTAGTTTTTGCCTCTTATAGAAAGTGTTCGATCGCTTCCACCCTTTCCAACAAGGAGATGGATAGATACATCCGTTTCACAAACAAATGAAGAACTTGAGGATATCTATGAAGAAGAGATGGAAATCATAAATGGATGTGATTGGGAGTATTAAACATATGGTGCACTATCGTCGCATGGATGATACTTTTGGATTGCAAGCATCAATGAAAATAGGTCTACTTTTGATAGTGGAATGATGATGAACTTTCTCCAAAAACGTAGAGCTAGTGCAAGAGACAAAAATGCTCAAGAACACCAGCTCAAGTATTGTGGAATAATCAAAGATGTCTTGAAACTACCAGGCTTGGAGTCAGTCTAGTGAGAATATTGAGAACGAGGACGACTGACGGAGTGGACGACGGACTGAAGCGACGACTGACAAAGATTCACAACTCGTGGCGAAGTGGACGACGGACTGAAGCGACGACTGACGGAGGCTCACGATTGAAGATGAGGACGAACGACTGAAGTGGCGACTGACAGAGGCTCTCGAGGGCGACGGACTGAAGCAGCGACTGACAGAGATAGCGCGCTCGCGACTGACAGAGATAGCGCGCTCGCGACTGACAAAGGTCATCAATCGCGATTGATAGGGCGACGACTGACACACCTGGAGCGACGACTAACTGGCACCTGGAGCGACGACTGACAGAGGTAGGCGTTGGAGCGACGACTGACACACCTGTCCAGCGCGCTTCACGGTGGCCGCGATATACGGGAACGCTAACCGCGATTGACGGTTTTCGGCGATCGACGGTTTCCTTGAGTTCGAAGGATGGTCTCTGGTTTTCTTGAGCGCGCGACTGACGGGACAAGCGATCGACGGTTTTGACGTCCGCGACTGATGGTTTTGACATCGACGCTCGATGGTTTTCTCCAGCAATACCGGTGATTGATGGTTTTGACGTCTGCGACTGACGGTTTTGCCTAGTGATGGTTTTTTTTTGAAAGCAGCGACCGTGGGCTCTGCCACGTGCGATTGACAGGGTTCCTTTGGCTCTCGACTATCGGCCTGTGTCCCCTCTGCCACGTGGGAATTCACTTCATAAGTGTAGCAGTAAACGACAACTTCGCCAGATATCTCAACTCGCTAGACCCTTCGCATTGAAGAAAAGACAACTATTTTAGGGGATTAAAGAGAAAAGTGTCTTGCTGCCTTGTGCTCTGGCTTTTTAAGGGAGCTTTTCTTCGCTTTAGTTCAAAAAGAGGAGAAAAAAAAAGAAAAAAGAAAAAAGAAAAAAGAAAAAAAAAGAAGAGAAAAAAAAGAAAAAAGAAGAAGAAGAAGAAAAAAAAAAAGAGGAAAAAAGAAAGAAGAGAAAAAAAAAGAAAAAGAAAAAAATAAATATAAAAAAGAAAATGAAAAAGGGAAATTAAAAAGGTTCGAAAAGGGGAAGAGGGCTTCCCTTCTTTGTGGGCTTCTTGGTTTTTTGTCCTTCCCTGTTTTTTGGAGTGCTAGGCGTCGGTGTCTTCCTGGGTTGTGGTCTGCTTTTTCTCCATGTTGGAGGGGCTTGCCTTTGGGATTTGAAAAGTAAAAGTGGTGCAAGTTCCTTTTGGCCATGGATGTGGCTTCTTCCTCTCTCGTGAAAAGTAATCGGGCCCCTCCCCCTGGGGAGACCGACTTCCTAGCCGCTCTGCTGGAGGGGGGGTCGTGTGCCGCCCCTGGGGCATCCGAAAGTGTTGAATCCCCCGTCGTGTCCCTCAGTAGACCCGCAGTTCTGTCCGCTCAGGAGGAGCTCAAGAAAGTTTGCCTCGTCGGCCAAGTGTTTGGCCCTAGGCCCCCGCTCGAAATTGTGCGACAATGGCTTCGAAAAGAGTGGTTCCCTCGAGGACTAATTGTCAGCAAATGTCAGTTCCTACCAGCAAACCACATGCTGCTAGTCTTTGAAAATGAAGAGATGGTGTTCCAAGCCCTAAGCGTAGGCACCTGGCAGTTTGGTCGGGCGACCCTGTGCCTATTCAGATGGTCCCCGGACTTTACTCCTGACAAATCGAAATCACTTCGGTACCCTCTTTGGGTTGAGCTCCCTAACCTCCCATACTTCTTGTACAACTTCGTGTGGGACATTGTCTCTCCTATCGGCAAGCCGTTGGCTTCACGCGAAGACATTGGTGGTCTCATCTATGAAGGTGCAAGACACTCGTTCAATGCTAGGTGGCACCCACAAATCTGCGTCGAGGCCGACCTCAGGTCGCCGCTTCCATCAATGATCAAAGTGGACATGGGCGAAGGTGATGTTTGGGAGCAGGATATCACCTACAAAAACCTCCCCAACGCGTGCTTTCGTTGTGGTCAGCAAGGTCACAGGATTAAAGACTGCCCTCTCAGGCAAAAAAACAAGCGTTCGCAAGAAGCCTCCAAAACTGCTCAAGACGACAAGGGCGATTTGACCCACTCGAACAAGGAAGGGGATGGCAAGGGCCTCCGCAATCCACAAGCCGATGCTGATGGCTTTACTGAAGTTAGAAGAAGAAGGAAAAGAAGTCCGAGGGCCAACGGTGAGAGGAACAACCTGCCAATTACCCCACACAGCAATTTGTATTGCAATCTTGGAAAGGAGATCAACGAGCTCGACTACCCAGGTGGGAAGCCACCTGAGGTAGACAACTACGACGAAGCCCTAGAGATCCCTGACAACAAAGAACCCCCCCAGGAGGGCTACACTACAAGCAAAGAAGATGGTTTCACTACTAATAATGAAGACAACATGGATAGTGAAAGTTCCATCATTGGATCGACGATCCCGGAAACGTTGCCGAGCACGGGGCCCAATTCTCCCCAGCGGGGGGCATCCCGCAAAGGGAAACAGCCTTTGGAGTTACCCTGGAAAAACCCCCATAAGAACCGATTTCTAAGTCGGGATCAGATCCCAGCGAAAAAGAAAGATGAAGCCAAGAGAAGAAAGGACAAGGCTCCCTCCCGCAAAGAGGGATCAATACAAAAATGATTGTCATCTCGCTGAATGCTAGGGGGCTAACCGACCCCTCAAGAGCGGCCATTATTGGTCAATGGCTCCGCGACATTAGCTTAAAACCAGACATTATATGCATCCAAGAGATTAAAATTGACGGAGAAGACCTCCTGAAACGGCTCAGACAGGTTTCCTCGGCCCATGTGTGGATCCCAACAAAGCACCAGCGGGGGTCCGGTGGAACGGCTATCGGTGTTAAACAACCCTGGCTCGAAAAGCTTGAGAACTCCATTGAAGATGTAAATCACCGCTGGATTGCGGTTTCTTTTGGTGCTCCCCTCTGCGTTACTATGGTTTCTTTGTACGCCCCTAACGGGGATTTGGAGAGGCTGAACACTTGGACTTCTCTTGACTCGCTTCCCCACAACGTGCTTATATGTGGAGACTTCAACATGGTGGAGGACCCTATGGACAGATGGATGGGCAAGGGCAGGGTCATCGACAGTCGGGAGAAAGAAACGTGGGACATGACCAAACTCCACTTGGATCTGGTCGAATTCAAAGACTCGAATGGCTTTTCCTGGTCGAATCTCCAAGCGGGCGAGGATCTGAGGAAAGCTAGACTTGATAGATGCTACATCTCTCAGAGCTTTACTCATCTGTGGGGCCACCCTTCCATCACGCAACGTACTGACCTCACCATCTCTGATCATTACCCGATCGTTATCACTTTTCAACCTTCCAACAGGACCCACAAGGCTCCGTGGTTCCATGCCAACGCTTCCACCTTCTCTCTCCCCTCCGTCCATCAAGAGATTGCCGATGTGTGGAAGGTGGCATTCGCCTCTGGCTTGGCCCCAGCCAAGTGCTGGAGAAGTGCGGTCGACAAGTCTCGCAAGATCATGATCAGAACTAAGAAGATGCTCGAGACAGTGCGGCGGGCTCGTAGGGAAGCGCTTTACCACAGACTCTGGCGACTCGAGGAGGAAGTGAACAAAGGAAAACACCAAGCCCAGAAAGGTCTCCGAAAAATCAGAGCAGCGTTGAGATACGAGGAAGAAATACAAAGGAAAAACTTGCAAATCTTCTTCAAGGAGTGGTGGGCTGGAAAAGCCGACAAACCCACCAAAGAGATGTGCAGTATCCTTAAAAGGAAACACAACAGAGAGACGATTCCCCTACTGCTAGACCCACATGGCAATGTATGCAACTCGGAAGAAGATAATTTTGGCATCATCGAAGGGCACTTCACGAGACTCCTGGGAACCTCGAACCCCCTCTCCCACCATAGAAGGGACTGCATGGCTGCCATTTCTAGGGTTTCCCCCCGGAGAATACCACCCAACCTCCACTCCCTGCTTCATGCCCCGATCTCTGAATCAGAAATCATCGAGGTCATTGATGCCCTCCCTCTCGGTAAAAGCCCGGGACCTGACGGACTCACTAACGAGTTTTTTAAATCCTTCAAGCTGGTGGTTGCCACCCCTCTCCGGATGGTTTGGCAAGAAGCGCTAAAATTTGGTGCTCTTCCTTCTTGTATAAATAATGGAATTATCAAACTGATTCACAAGAAGGGGGAAAAAAACAGAATCGAGAACTGGCGGCCAATTACGATGCTCCAAACAGGATACAAGATCGTCGCCAAAGTCATTGCCAACAGACTTGCGTGCCACCTGAGATCTTGGCTTAGTGAGGACCAAAAAGGTTTCATCAAAGGCAGGTCCATCCTGGAAACCATTATGGATATTTGGGAAGGTATTCAATTTGCAAATGAGTCTAATCAAGATGTGGTCTTCCTCAAGATCGACTTTGACAAAGCCTACGATAGGCTAGAATGGGACTATATTCTGCAGTCGCTCCAAGACCTCGGATGTAGTCAGAAATTCACCAAGATGATCGCGACCCTTCTCGGCAACGCAACGACCCAGATTAACGTTAACGGCAAACTTTCGAAGGCGATCCATCTTAAAAGATCTATTAGACAAGGGTGCCCTCTTGCCCCCCTTCTCTTTGCCATCGCCACTGAGGGGCTGAGCAGACTTGTGGCTCATCATGTGGAGGCTGGCAATATCAAAGGCCTCCAGCTTCCTCACGACCACAGTCAAATCATCATGAGACTTTTTGCCGACGATATGAACGCGTTCGTTCACAATGATAATACCAGCCTGGAGACTTTCTCGAGGTGTCTTGATACCTTTTGTGAGGCCTCTGGATCCAAAATCAACCACAATAAGACCGCCTTTAGGGCCATTGTGGGACATCAACCTGGCCTTCTCATTGATCATGGCTGTCAAATCATTCCGCAGGGCCAAATCTTTCGGCTGCTTGGAATCCCCTTGGGGTTTGGCGTCTCTATGGAGCAGCGATGGAACTGGGTGCTGGCCAAACTTGAAAACAAGCTCAATTACTGGAGAGGCATGCAAATCAATCACGCTGGACGGGCGATGGTTATCAACACGTTCCTCCTCTCGTCTACCATCTATTTCCTTTCTTGCTGGAGACCGAATGAGCAAGGCCTGTCCAAACTGAATAGCATCTGCAGAAACTTTCTTTGGACGGGTGATCATAACAGAAGGGGGGTGCCTAAAATCAAATGGGCCATCTGCACCAGCCCTAGAGATAGCGGGGGGCTTGGCATCCTGGACATTGGGTGTATGGCTAACAAACTGGCAGCCAAATGGATGATTAAAGCTTGGTGCAATAGGGAGGCCTCGTGGGCCAAGCTGATCTTCAGAAACAAAAATGAGTTGACCCTCACGGGGTCCCCGAACTGGAAGAACCTTGACATCATGACCCTGCTATTCTCCCCGATACCTGTCTTCCCGAAAGGCTCCAATCTCGTATGCTCTCTTTGGAAGGGCTGGAATAAAGTCAAAAGCTTCACAAGAATTAGTGAGGACTGGAAGTGGGCGGCCGGAATCAGACAAAACGACTCTATCTGGTTTCCGATACATGGCATCCGGAGTATGGAGTCGTGGAACATTCAAAATGCCAAGAAGTTATGGAACAAAGGATTCAAAAAATGGAAACACCTCTGGAAACATGACACCAACAGTTGGATCAACTTCGAGGATATCGACCCTCGCATAAACATCTCCTACGAAGAATGGAACACTTTGCAAAGCAGATGCCTCGCTTGGGATCGTCACAAAACTCGCCTTCTCATGGGACATGATGCTCCGAACGCGCGTGGTCTCAAATGGCACAATGGAAATAGCCTACTCAAAATCCCGAACATCAAAGAAACGACTGACCTCCAGATCAGCCTCAACAAGAAGTGGTGCCTGTCTTGGACGCGGCTTCGGTGGGACATGAAATTCATGGGTATCTGGCACCCACTTATAGAGATTAAGAAGTCTGTCCTCTTATGGCAAATTCTTCATCGAGGAATTTGGACTAACCATAAGGCAAGCAAAATTTGTGGGATCCCTCCGTGGTGCAATCGCTGCCACCGCGCAATCGAAGATGTCCCACACATCTTCCTTACTTGCCCCAACTCCTACAGAATCTGGCAGATGGTTGGACTGAAAATCAGAGTTCAGAAACAGCTTAGTTGGAAACAAGTCCTTTTGGGAGAAGCGATTGGATGCTCTGCGGCTCTCTGGAACGCAATCAGAGGGGAAGTCCTGTGGAAAATTTGGCGAGAGCGGTGTGCTCTCAACTTCGGCGACCCCCCCAGGGAGTGGTCGATTGAAAAATCTCTATTCCTCCTTGGCAAAAGGATTGTCAACAGTAAGAAATCCCCCCCCTTCAGGCACCATCAAGTCCTCCTTTTGATCAACAACAAGCTCAAACCCAAGTGGGTCCCGCATGAGGGCGACGAGAGGGTGATCAACCTTCTTTGTAATGCAACCTAGGAATCAACCAAGCTTCCCCTGCTTTGTGGGATTCGGGGGGTCCCCTGGGCACTAGTCCCCTTCTTTTGTACCTTTGTTTCTTAATTTAATTCAAGTCCGGGAGAGTAGGCTATTGCCGAACTTCCTTTATAAAAAAAAAAAAAAAGAAGTTTGACGCTTTTTTGTTTTATGTGAAATGGTTCAAAGTGGTGAGCGCAGAATAAATGCAACAATGAGGAAAATAAGAGTGGTTTTCTTCAAGTAGACTCCAAGAATCTATGGAGAGATGTAAGAGACATATTTGTTCTTCATGAATACTATGCGTAGGTTGTATTTATGCGAAATTTGAAAGAAGCACAATGGCTATTTGTTTTATAAGCCTCTCCACGTAGCACACATATTTGTGAGGATGTAGACGTAGAAGAAATTGTTTGGCTATAACATCCAACTTGCTTCTTAATTCACTAGGTATCAACACATAACATGTATATCCAAATACTTTGAGGAAGGACACATCACACCTTCCAGACCATGCTTCATAATGTGTAGATGAGTGTATACATGATGTTGGAACTTTATACATGATATAAATTATGGTAGTGGTTGCATGCGCCTAATACAATTTAGCATTTTCATTTCTTTCATCATTGTTGTAGCACATTATGTGATATACATATTGTTTCTTTATACAACCCCATTTTTTGCGGTGTATACTTGCATGTAAATTCCCTTTCATGTCATTGTTCTATAAAAAATTAGAAACTTTATGGGAGAAGTTTTCTTCCCCTCCATCAGATCTAGTATGTTTGATATGCCCTCTAACTTTTCTTTTAGCTAGTGCTTTTGAACCCTTGAAGAAATAAAACACATTCCACTTATGCTTCATGTAATATAACCATATCATCATTGTATAATCATCTATGAATGTCACAAAGTACTTATTACCTCCAATGAATTTTTTTTTTTGACCCCACACATCTATGTCAATCAAGTCGAAGAAATACTGGCTCACATAGTTGCTCTTATTGAAAGGGAGTCTTGTTCACTTGCCTAGATGACATGCTTCACATACGTTCTTTAAAATTTGTGAGTTGAAGGTTTTTGATCCCTACACAAGCTTCATTTTCTTCATATCCATCATCCTTTGGAGATCTATATGCCCCATACTTTTATCCCAAAGATCGATCTCTTCAATCCTTTGATTTCAAAATGAAAATTAAACTATATAATTATGGTTTGGCTTTACCTGAAGTGTGAACAACCTTCTTTCTTTCCTATGGAAATCACCTTGTCAAAATCTTTCGGGTTCTCCACAAAACAGCCCCTTTGATTTAAATTGACTTGGTAACCCTTCTCCACCTTTTGTCCCACGAATACATGGTTTTTTTTTATAGTGGGTACATGCAAAACATCCTTTGAGCATGTTAGGCCGCCGGATTGAAATATGTAATTTTATTTTTCATATTCGCACGCACCGAAAAGGCGTAGTGAATAGATGTAACTTTCCTTGAATAATGAAAAGGCAAGAACGGCACTCTTCAGAGAGAGACGTGAATCGCCAGACTCTCTGTCTGGGGGACCGCGCTGGAGCTGTCGTATTGCAAATTCGCCCAAATTCTGAGTACTGTGTCTTGTTCTTAAGGTTTCAGTTGTTAATTATTAACACAGTAATGCTACATTAATAGTAATAAGCCTGTGCGAATTCGTAGTTTTTAATTCACGTGATAAGCGTACTGCATAGTGATAATCCTTGAATTGAAAGACAGTTAACTACTTAGTTGAATGTTGAATTGGGAAAATTAAACAAAGGGCCTCTACACTGTTAGACCCCTATCCATTCCCAAGAACCAAGAAACGAGATTAAAAGTGGCTTACAAAAGTGCTTTTAACATTGGTGCCGTCTATGGGAAGATGGAAACAGATTTGGAATAATCAGTAAGGGAAGAGTAGTACTCAAGGCAAGCAATGGAGAATAGTAACCGCCAGTTGAAGAAGTGATATATGTGGGTTACTCGTTCCGGTGAGTCCTACCCAAAGTAGAGGAGAGATCAACATCCCTGGGCAGTTCCAAACTTATTAGGAACACCCCCGGGTGGTAGAAGTACAGGCTAGTTAAGTGCAGTTGCAGAAGGAATGGAGCCAGTCAGTAGTGATTCTGGTGGAAGTTCGACAGTACGTGATGAGATTCTAGTGGATTCCGGTGTGAGTTCGGTACTGTTTGGAGAAGATGCAGTGAATTCCGGTTGTACAGAGACATAGTGCAAAGACAGTTCTGCACTATTTGGTCAGAATTCGGTCGCTACTAGTAACAGGTTTCCGTCATCTAGTCAAAACATTTACGGTGATAGCACAGTATGGTTCGGTGAGAGTTCGACGAGTTTCGATGAGAGTTCGGTACCATTTGGTGGTAATTTGAAGTTTTTTGGTGATAGTGCGGTGCTGCCTGGTGGACACTTATTGCGTTCACCACTTTTCGGTACGAGTCTACCTAATTTCGACACCAAAGTTGAGGAAAGGCTGCTAGACTTGGAATTCAAGAACCGGTTTGATGAAATTTTTGGATCGGAAGGTGCGCAGGTTGACCCTCCAGTCCAGGAAGCTCATGAGAAACCTCCCCGAAATTCAGGGAATAACAATGCCAGCAACAATAGCACCATGAGTGGCTCACAACAACAACAACAAACACCACCACAGCCGCAACCTCAATTTCAGCAGCAACAACAACAGCAGCCACACCAATCGCTCCACCTTGACCGGTTCCAACCGGAGTGACCTATACAAAATTCGGTGGATTTTCAGGGGATGAGCCCGACGCACATGTTCGCACATTCAAAATCTCTTATGTAGTGTTGGACCACCCACCAGATCCGGCGTATAAGGCCATCGTGTTTCAGGCCACACTAGTTAATGAAGCAGCAAGGTGGTTGACAGAATATGATATTAATTATTTCGGTAATTATGATGATGTGAGGGACGCGTTCCTGCAGAGGTTCCGCTTGAAGAAGAACCCTACAGAAATTTATGACTATTTGCAGAACAATCGACAGAAACCACACCAGAGTGTGCAAGAGTATGCAACACTGTTCAGAACTCACTTGAGGCAGCTACCACTAGCGCATGCGAACCTGCCAGATGATTTCATAACACAATGGTTTATCAACCGCTTGAGTCCACAGTTAAAAAAGATCATGATCATTCGTTGTGTGGGCAGAATGACATTGGACGTTGTCATTGCAATGGCCTTACAATTGGAGCACAAAGTTGGAGGATTTACAGAGGATTTGGAATGGTTGAAAGCAAGTAAGAATGTGGCCGAGGATCCATCCAAACAAGTGTATTGTACTAAGTGTAAGAATCCCTGTCACACGAATTCCACATGTGCTCTCAACCAAATGCATTGTGCCATTTGTAATATGATAGGGAATTCAACAGAAACTTGTGCATACAATGCAAAGGTGCAGGGTAGAGCGGAAGTCAACGCCATAATACAGGAGTCGGGCCAGCCAGCCACCCATTACATATGGCCACAGTTGTGGACCAACTAGCAGCAGGGATATAGGAACTATCGGGGTCAGCGCAATAACAATTTCAATCAAAATTGATGGCATGCGGGTACATTGGTTGAAGGTACCTCTCCCCCACCTCCTCATTGTCATTTTTGTGGTGAGGTTGGGCATACTCGTAGATCCTGTAAAGAAGCCGTAGAATATGACAAAAGAAAGAAGGAAAGACAAAATTCGATGACAAATATGGTTTATATTTCCTCGATTGATTCACAAGCAGCCATAGTACAGACAAGATAGGGAAAACAGTTGCAACCAGCAGCTGAAGTTTTCGAGCCCAAAATTTGAGAGCAACAGCGGATTCTTACAAAGGCCAATCAATGGAAAACTAAGGAACCAATGGTGTTCCCTGATCCAGTTCCTGTAACTCAGTCTCCTCTGTCAAATGCAAGACCGAATGCACAGAATTCCACCCACGCACCATCAGACTCACAGCTAGAGTCCGTGATGAGCACAACACAAGCAGACCAGGTACGGGATGTTATATCTAATTCTTGAATCACACTGCCTCTGGGACAATTGCTCGCCCTAGTTCCTAGTGTCAGACAGCAATTCCAATAACAGGTCACCCCGGATCTTCATGTACTCCAGCAACTACGACCATACAACCCGAGATGGATCCTACGGTGGATCATATGGTGCCGTTGATCATCGTCTAGTATAAAAACCAGAAGATCATACAAGTTTTAATTGATGGAGGGTCTGGAGAGAATATTGCAACAGTTGCACTCTGTAAGAAACTAGGTTGGACCCAAATTGAACCAGTGCAGTTCTTTGTGTGAATGGCGGACCAATCCCGAGTCCATCCGATGGGACTACTGCGTAATATTCCTATAACCCTGCAGGGAACTACATTTAAAATGACTTTTGTAGTCCTGGAGTTACCCGAATCTAGCCTCGACTACAAATTACTTTTCGGTCAACCATGGCTTAAGCAAGCCAAAGTCGTGCAGGATTGGTCAGCTCAAGAGTTAGTTTTTAAGAACAATTACCGGAAATATGTCGTTACATTGGATGCTATGCAACCTTGTGATCTACACGCACGCCCATATGTAGCAGAGCGAGTCCATATGTTGGATGGGTTATCTCATGATGAGGAGGAGGCTTTCCTCAAGACAAATAAGGACCTCATTGCCTTAGGCATTGTAGACTTAGAGTCGGTGGCAGATAACTAGAGTCCGGCAGCTTGTACGGTCGTACCATTGACCGAAGAAGCAGAAAGAGAGGCTGATATAACTATGGATGACTCAACATTACCACAACTGTTGCAGCCAGCTGATGACTTGGTCAAGCCTCGATAGTTTTATGTACCGGAGGATCAATTGGTAACGTACAACTTGGGTGACACGACCAACCCGAGACCAGTTAAAATTAAGGCAGGATTAGCAGACAAATTTCAAGATGATTTGGTACAACTCTTGCACGAATTCTCAGATGTTTTCGCTTGGGATTACAAAGACATGAAAGATCTTGATCCACGAATTTATCAACACAGGTTGGTGCTGAAACTGGATGCAAGACCTATCAAACAACCTAGTTACCGGATGAATCCTAACTATTCTGCACAGGTTAAGGCCGAACTTGATCGTTTGTTGAAAGTGGGATTTATTGTGCCAATTGAGCATGTTGAGTGGATCTCGCCTATAGTAATAGTGCCTAAGAAAAATAAACAGTTACGCATTTGTGTCGACTACCGGAAGCTTAATGCATCTACCGTACCGGATCCGTTCCCTCTTCCTTTTCTAGATACAATGCTTGATAGGGTAGCAAGTCACGAAATGTATTCTTTCCTGGATGGCTACAGTGGCTACAATCAAGTGAGGATGGCGGAACAGGATATACGGAAGACAGCATTCATCACCAATTGGGGTGTCTATGCCTGCACCGTAATGTGGTTCGGTTTACGGAGAGCCCCGACTACATTCCAAAGATGTATGCAGGAAGTGTTCTCACGTTACTTGTATCATTAATGGTACTGTTTTGAAAAATGTCGAGAGTATCGATTATGTTTGAATCCTACCAAATCGGTTTTTGCGGTCTCCTGTGGGAAGCTGCTTGGTCATATTATCTCCAAACAAGGAATACAGGTAGACCCTGATAAGGTAGCAGCAGTCTTCGATGCACCGGTACCACAGACACCAAAAGAAGTTATGTGATTCCTTGGCCAGATCCGGTGGCATGGCAGACATTTACGGTGGTTGGCTCATGTAGCAACGCCACTTAACCGACTTATGACCAGCACCCCGTGGAAGTATGACTAGACTAATGAGTGTCAAATGGCATTTGATCCTTTGAAGGTCTTATTGACGCAGGCTCCGATCCTGCAACTGCCTAATTGGGAACGTCCATTCCATGTATTTGTGTATGCGTCAGACATAGTGATTGGTAGTGTGCTGATGCAACAAACCGACAAATGGTTTTGGCCTATGTACCGCCGATTAGCTCCTGCCGAGAGGAATTACTCTGTGACCGAACGTGAGTGTCTTGGTTTGGTATACTCTGTTAAGAAATTTCGGCATTATTTGCTGGGACGAAAATTCACTTTCCATGTGGATCATGCCGCACTCGTGTATTTGGTTCGCCAACATCATTTAGGCGGCAGACTTGCACGATGGGTTTTATTACTACAGGAGTTTGATTATGAAGTTATTCACCGACCAGATACGACACATGTCTTGGCGGACTTTTTATCCCGACTCGATTCTGGTGAGACTCCCATAGGTGTTGATGACACTACGCCGGCTATTTATGTCACCGAGGCAACTCTTAAAGAATCTGCAGAACTCCCTGTTACCCCTATATCCTATGATACGATAATGATTTTTCTCACCGATGGCTGTCTCCCTCCTAATACTCCCCCTGCTCTGCGCCGGAAAATTGCAGTCTACAATCGAGGATTTCGGTTGATTGTGGGTCAATTGTATTACTTAGATCAGACTGGTGTTCTACTCAGATGTATCCCTCCACATGAATCGGCATCAGTTATTGCCATGGCTCACTCATCACCCACTGGAGGACACTTCGCAGCTGATCTAACTCATCGTAAAATCCTGCAAAGTTGGCTATGGTGGCCTACAATGTACAGAGATGTTAAATTTGTGCAGCAGTGTGATGTGTGTCAATGGTCTGGACAGCCTTTGCAGCGACACTTCTTTCCTCTTCAACTTGTCCTACCTCTGGAGCCCTTTTAGAAGTGGGGTTTTGATTTCATTGGCCCAATATCACCCCTAGCTACCCTCACCAACAATCGATATATTTTGACCTGTACAGATTATGCCACTAGGTGGGCAGACGCCTGGGCTTTACGTTCTGCCACCGCAGTTTTGGTGGCCAAATGCTTGATGAAGGATGTCTTCCCTCGATATGGATTACCTCTAGAATAGTGACGGACTAGGGTACACATTTTGCAAACAACTTAATGCAACTGCTGACTCAAACATTCCAGATTGTACACAAATTCAGCTCACCTTACTATCCACGTGCCAACGGTCTGGTTGAGAGTACCAATAAGACTCTATTGAATATGCTCCGAAAATTGATCTTGGAATGTCCGGAACGATGGGACCAGCTCTTATCTACCATTTTGTGGCCATACCGGACCACGTATAACATGGCTACCTAAATTACTTCGTTTAAACTTGCTTATGGGCTGGAAGCTATTGCACCAATGGAAGTGGTGGTACCGAGCTTGCGAGTCGCCTTATCTCAGAAACTGCTACCGAAAGAATCTTTTCCATTTCGGTTGGATGTGCTCAGATCATTGGATGAACAACATTAGGAAAGCTTCATGATACTTCAAGAAGTTCAGGTACGCCAAGCCCGTACTCATGATCGCTTTCTAAAAACCCATGTCTTCACGATTAGCCAACTCGTTTTATTCTATAATGCTAAAGCAAACAGATCTGCTAGAAAATTTAAGTTACGGTGGCTCAGTTCATACCGGATTACTGAGCAAGTGGGACTCGCCACTATTCGGTTGGCTACCTTAACAAGTGTTCTCCTTCCAAAAGTGATTAATGGCTCTAAGCTCTGCCCTTATCACCCGACGTTTAGTAACTCCTGAGGTGTACTCCATCATTTTTTTTCTTTTCTGATTACTACTTGCTTTCTTTTTCTACTCCCCGTGTTTCAGTTGACCATTCGACTGTATTATGATTAATAGCCCCCTCTCTGTCACTGCTTCTGTTCATGCATGCATGCCGCAATTATGAAGGATACCTCTCCAATACTGCGTTATGAGTAGGTTTTTGTCGCCTGATTTTTTTAGTATTCCTATTTAATCTTGTTCTTTTCACTGTTAATCGCTATTGTGATTGTGTGTTTGCACCCTCTGTGTAATTTGTGTTTCCATGTCTTTCTGTGTGCTCCATGGAAGTTCTGGCTAATATAGCAACCTTCCGTGCAGGTCTCACTCTAGAGGTGAGTGAGTACTTGCGCACTCGGGGATTACTGGCCTTCGTTGAATTGCCTTGGCATTCAGTGGAATGTCACCCTTTTTATGCACAGATTATTTCTGCCATCGCCACCACACCTGCTACGGAGCAGTGTTGGTTGATTACATGTTTAAATCCTCGTGTAGTAATCACTCTAGCCACATTTGCTGAGGGATTCTAACTCCCTCAGGAAGGATTGGAGAAGGGACCGCTCCTTCCTCTTGCCACCATGAAGGATCTGTTTCCCCGGCACTCATCTAATGAGTTTGCCATCCTTTTTTGCCCAGAACCAGAGCGTACTGCTCTACTATTCCTTGTCGTCGCGCTCAATTTGCAAAAATGCACCTATGGTATATCTCGACCCTTTTATTCCATGATAGATACGGCTTCCCGAAAACCTGTGAATTTCACGTCATTTTTGTTTAGGCATATTCACTGTGAATGCGTAGCATTTACAAAACATCTCACCAAGAACAACATCCCTTGCACTCGCTTTCCTCATCTCCTAACCTTTCTCTTTCTGGTGCTTCAAGCCACCCAACCACCTTCAACCACCATGCTGCGACATGAAGAATCTACTGAGATGATTGAAGATGATGACGATGAAGATTTGCTTCAGTTCTTTCACTGCAAACGCATACGTGTTAGTCCATCACAAAGCCAAGTACAGGGTTCCACTACGGGAAAGGAAGCTGAAGTTTTGCACGATACTGCCACCTCCCTACAGGTAGAGTCTTCCGTTCCGTCTTCTTCTCTCAAGCAGCCGGATCAAGATGTCAACATGGATGATGTCGTTGAAGTCTCCTCGCGGGAGGAATCTCATCAACCGGATGCTGAGGCTGAGAAGGAGCTCGTGGATGCTACTAAGGGAACGGACCATCAATCTCCTCCGACAGCTGATGTCCAAGCAGATGTAGTCACGGTCCAAGCAGATGTAGTCACGGTCCAAGCAGACAGAGGCATGGTCCAAGTAGATGCAGTCACTATCCAAGGAGATGCAGGCAAGCAACCAACTCGACATACTGAGATTGTTACCAAAGCTATCGAGAAAGCAATTCGGATTGAGACCGGAATAGTTTTGGTGCCGACGGCCCGTCTTCCTCTCCCTCCTCCAACTTCCCTTTTTGATGCTGCTAAAATTTTCTCCGGTGACCCTTCCACGGCTGTTTGTGCAGCATCACTTCATCCCTTATCCTCTCCTGATTACTCTCCACCATCCTCCCCTCATCTGTTATCTACCTCATCATCGGAACCTCCTCCGCTTCCTCCACCAGCTGTCATGTTCACGGAATTGACATCGATGGGTCAAGTGCTGATTCAATTTTCCAAGCAATTACCCCTGCAACTGAAAATAGGAACTCAGAACATTTAGCAAGAGTTGCAGAGTAAAGTGGATCTGCTTGAAGCAGACATTGCTCCGCTCCACGAAGAAACCATTGTGGTCAAAGCTGAGAATCACGCACTCCAACTTCAACTCCAGCAACTTCAAGCACAATTAGCAGAAAGGGACAGTATGATTGCTCAACGGGATAGCGCGCTTGCGGAATTACAGGAAAAGACTATCCTTCTTGTTGATCATGAGGAAGAAATTTCTCAATTGAAGTAGTTGGTACAAGATAAAGAAGATGCTCGCGTTGCGATTGGCAATTTACTGGAGGAAACACGCGCAGACCTTGCTCTGGTGGAACAGAAAGGACAAGAAATGGCAGACTTGGCCATGCAGAATACTGAAGAATTGAAGACAGTTTCCTCCGAACTTTTCCAGAAGAGTCGTGAATTTGATGCACAGACAGTTCGGATGATTCAGTTAAAGAAAGAGCTGGAAGCTATTATGAAAGAACGCGACGCTTATTATAAAACTATCCAGTATCAAGCTCAGGAGTTGGAACGACGCGAGAAGCAATTAGGCTAATTGATGCAGAGATAGCCGAAATAAGGCTGAGGAGAGATGCAGCCATAGCCAATGACTTTTACCTGCAGGAAACATTTTTGCAGACGAAGACAAAATTGCTGATGAGTCAGGTAGTTGCTACTAGTTCGGTTCGCACTGATGCACAACTGGTCGAGCCGGACATTTTGAAGACTATGCTGGACTCATTAAAGCAGAAGATCACTCGCACTTTTGAACTAGCCAGAACCCTGTATATACAAGGCATTATTGATGAGGCTTGACTGTATTTTCCTTTTTTTGGGTTCGAGTCCACCATGCATGCCAGTGTTAGGCCGCCCGATTGAAATATGTAATTTTACTTTTCATATTCGCATGCACCAAAAAGGCAAGAACGACACTCTTCTGAGAGAGACGGGGATCGCCAGACTATCTGTCTGGGCGACCATGCTGGAGCTGTCGTATTGCAGATTCGCCCAAATTTTGAGTACTGTGTCTTGTTCTTAAGGTTTCAATGGTTAATTATTAACACACTAATGCTACATTAATAGTAATAAGCTTGTGCAAATTCGTAGTTGTTAGTTCGCGTGATAATCGTACTGCGTAGTGATAATCCTTGAATTGAAAGAGAGTTAACTACTTAGTTGAATGTTGAAGTGGGAAAATTAAACAAAGGACCTCTGCACTGTCAGACCCCTATCCATTCCCAAGAACCCATAAACGAGATTAAAAGTGGCTTACAGAAGTGCTTTTAACAAGCACTTTTCCTTTTTTCATCCATCCAATATAACATCACCTAAGGATGTGATAGTGTAAGGGGTGTTGTTACTTGTTTCAACATGCCCCTTTGTTGAAGGAATTTGCATGTTCTAGAAGAAGCCTTGTTGCAACGCATATGATTATTAGATCCAATATCTATCTATGATGTAGTGTCCATATGGTTTCTATGATGTCAAATTCCCATCATAGCTAGCATGCTTTCATCATGTTGACATACTAGGGTAGCATTTATTTCATCAGACCATGCACAAAAAAGTGATGCATGCGATTTGAGGTAGGAGGTTACAGAATGGATGTGTGCATTATGATTAAGAACAAGGGGAGAGTCGCACCCCTGCGGATCTTATTTCACCCTCCAAATTACCCCTTAGCATAGGCATTTGTTTATTCAGTCAACCCCAAAAGCCACTTTGCAATGCTCATGCAAACATGCCTCCGAAGACTAGCACGCACCATCGATCCAAACCCACACATGACATACCAATCCTTGGCTTTCTAAATGCTTCTATCCTATGAAACATTATCTACAAACCAAAGTGCCTGGCCCAAATCCATGGTATGGAAGGTAAAATACTGCCCATACATTTGCGAACAAATCACATATATGAGGGGCAATGTACAGTGGCTGGGAGCATGCCAATGTACTCCTCATATATATAACAAGCCACCCTTCCCTAAAATATGCTTCTATATGAGACTGCAAAAAGTGGTTGGGTAATTTTTTCATCATCACATATAATCTCTGTAAAGGGTGAAATATATCATTTGTGAATATTTTTTGCGATCCATAAAGATCCATCTCATAGGATACAACATATGAATTTGACTGCATAAGAGAGTTCTACAATGTAATAAAAATCAATATGCTTTGTGTTCTTTGTATAGCGTATTCAATCTTCACTTTATCATGCTCCACATGATCCATATCAACATGCTTCATGTCATCATGCTCGAAAATTGCTGAACATTCTCAATGAAAATACTCCATATCAATGCATTTATGTGGCAACCTAGAATATGCAAAAACAAGCAAACACGTCCTCCAAACATTATACATCATTAGTACATGAGAGAATGATCCAATCACAAATCTCCATATCATAACAGTGAGATAATACTCACATAGAGAATGAGAACATGGATTATTATTCATCATATAAATCCCATATGCATCTACCCAATCAAAAATCAAATAAATAGTGGCACACTTCAAAGCTGCTTTTTGTGTGATATGCTTTGGAAACCTACCCATGCTTTCCTTATGGGGTAACTTTCTTTTATAAGTGAAATATAACTGAAACATAAAGTGAATTGGGTGGCTAGTTTTTAGATGATACTGTACTTGGTGAAATACGGAACCGAATATCCAAAGGATTGGGATCAAGAATAGGGATTATGATTGTAATACTAGAATCACAACATGTGTTTAGGTTCTTGATTTAAAATGTATCACCAAATACTTCCATAATAGTAACAGACTTTAGAAAGAAAGTGATATCGATAAGAACAATACTCTTTTATTAATCACACCGCTAGTACATCATTCTAGAATACAATATGGTTGCATCTCAGAGTGCATAATTGTGTCTATCAGATCTGTTCAAACTACACCATTCCATAGCATCTTCATCAATGGACTTTGTTCCTTGTTTACACTCTGTATCAGAATGAACCACAGTGCTCTTCTTCATAACCTTTGCACCATTCCACACCTCATAATATAGGATCAACACTTAAAAACTATGAACTCTAGAAACTCTAAGTGTGATCTCCATAAGAACCCCATTTTTCCATTACATAGAAAATACATTTTACAAATAATGTGTTCATCCACACCAGTTGCTAATATTGGCATGCACAATGGATACAACCCATTGTTTACAAAATACGATATTACAAATCATCACTATGGTTCTGCATTTTTAGGAACATTATTCTTTTTGCTATTGTTACGTCTCTCTTCCTCCGCAACTCTTTTTTCCATTTCTTCCCCATCTCTTCTCCTAGATTCTTCTTCTTCCTACTGCGTCCTTCTTTCTTCTTCCATTGGTTCCCTTGTTGTCTCTTCCTCTCTTACCTTCCTCTCAGCTTCTTCTAGCCTTCTGCTCAGCTTCTTTCTTAGCCTTCCTCTCGACTTCTATCCTTTGATTCTCCTCCACCTATTTCCTTAAGGACTCTTCTTCTTCATCTCCGTCATTCACTGTCTCGTCCTAGGAAGTTCCTTCTACTGGCTTCTGCTTTGTAGCCCTTTTCTTTAAAATTAGTAGGAAAACTTGCATCTTACATACTTTGTATTCTTGAGGTAAGAATACTAGGCTTTCAGTAAATATCATAGTGAATACAACTCCCACTTTGAAGTCCAGTACTACGTTAACTACTCTTCTCAACTACCTAAAGAATCTTCACACGTCCTTCTTCAATTTCCAAAAAATAATTTTGGGCGCAATTTACTTGCATTTTAGCCGATTTTCATCAAAGCAAATAGTTGTTGGGACACTCCATAATGTTTTGCTTGAAAATTTATAATCATTCTCATTAAAAGAAACCCCAATGTAAGTGGTTTATCATTAAGAAGTTGGGCAAACCAATATATGCTAGAGTAAGGTTTTATGAGCAACCAACAAATTTCCATGGCATCCACTCGCTCAGTACTCACTCTGATTCCTCTACTTCTGACATGAAACCTTTCTGCTATTATCATAGGTGAAAGCTGGAAAGTTGCATGTCCTACTCGCAAGTGGATCCTCTAAATATTAGTGTCATTGTCATCTTTTTGTCCAGCTATCTTGTTGGCGATACCTTTTACCTATGGATGGCGATGAATACTCCTCCAATCCAACATTGTGCTCTACAACAGTCCTCAGCAATTGAACCACTCCTTTTGTTCTTGTGATTATATCTTTAGTATGTTTAGCAGATGGTAATCAAAGAATGTGACTCCCATATCTGTATTGTTGCATCATCGACTGACTATTCTAGAGAACTACGGCTTTGGACACTCTGCTCGTTGTGATCGCTCTATTCGTTCTACTCGTAACTTAGCCTAATAAGCCGGATTAGGCCTGGTCCTGAACCTTTTATGGAGTGCATTTATGTGTTGAGAGTGTTGGGTCTGCAACATTATAACCCCAAATGATATCTTAACTGTAGTGATTGTGCACTCATCATGGCTCACAAAATAAGAATTGCACTAATAGATTCAAAACGTTATAGCCACTGTCGTTGTTAATTACATGTGCATCTTGCATGCATATTGCTACTCCACTCATTAATGCCTATTAATGCATGATCATGTATTTTTTATTTAGAGAATTTTTTTTACGAGGTACTCGAATTTGCCCTCAAGAAGTTTGATAGGACCGTGTTTTAGACCCATTAGCAATTGTTGGCAATAGTTCACCCGCCAACATGGATAACAATAAGGAAGCTCGATCGCAGAGCTTGTGAATTCGGAATGAACCGGTACACTGTAATTTGAGTTTCCCAATTTTCCTCTTCATCTTGGATGGAAATAGAGTACTAGATCCTCGAGCCAAAAAATCTTTGTCCCTAAATTCCGGTCATGCCATTTCTTCTGACGATTTTGGACCTCCTAAAATACTAAAAAGCTATGGTACTGATGTTCATCTAGCTATCTCAACTGATCGAGTTGGTAAGGGAAGGAGTCTTCTGGAACTAATCCCTTTTGGACTGCAATCGAAATCTTGGTACCACAAACTCGAATGGAAGAATAGCCTCCTTTCCATAAAGCACTTTAAAGATGTGTTGCGAACTTAAAATTTGTATTAATTCTTGTACGCCCATAGCACAATGGGAAAAATAATTTCCTCACTGATCTGTCAAATTCAACATCTTTTGCAGCATGTGGAGCAAGACCTTGTTCATTCTTTTCACCAATCGTGAGTTTTGAAATTAATTGAGTCAGGAAATGAGTTCCCCTATTGGACACTAATTCCAAAGGAAGTCTATATAGAGGAAAGATTTCATTCTTGATTTTCTTTCGTGTTGTAGCATGTTTGGTTGCCCATCAAGTGTAAGAATCTGTATAGGTCAAAATATAGAGGGCTCCCATTCTAGTTGCTAGTGGTTTGATTGGACCTCTAAAGTGGAGGCCCCATTTGTGGAAAGGTTCTAATGGAAGAATTGATTGTGGTGGAAAATGCTGACTGATATGAGGTTCATTAGATCTTTGACCCGGGTCAGAATTCCGCACTCCATGTTGAACATCTGCATACATGGTAGGCCACCACAGACCAAACTCCTGAATTTTTCGGACTCTAAGTAGATGATTGAAATGTCCACTAGCTTCACTTGCATGAGCTTTCGTAATGACTGCCGACATCTCATGTGGAGGTACATAGCATAACCAAATTCTAGGTTGGGTCCTTGTGGTACAAATGTCCCATAATAATAGTAAACATGTGACTTCGGAGTCCAAGTTTCTTTCGTATCGCCATTCGCAAATAAGATGGAGCAATGCCATTTTCTATACAACTTAACATTTCTTCATACCACGTAGGAGAAGTCTGAGGATTATTCTCAATTTCAACCACTACAAAGTCTTTCACATCTACGAGAGTATCGTCAACACCTTCGGGGGGTTTTCCATGATCAGTACGAGATAAAAAAATTTGAAATGGCATTAATGGAACCAGGGTGATGAAGAATATTGTACTCAAATTCTTGCAACAAAAGGACCCACCTAGCAAGCTGTCCAACTAAGTTTTGGTGCTTCACCACCCAAACATTCACGTCCTATTATGGAATAGTTCTATTCTAAATTGGTTATGTAGCAACTAGCATAGTAGATGGATGGGAATCGATTTTGTACCTCCTTCTGCATTAGCACACTACCAATAGCTTTATCTAAAGCATCCACAAACACGTGAAATGGCAGTTTCCAGTCCGGAGCTTTGAGAACTAGTGCACTGCCTAACATCTTCCGAAGTCGCTCAAAAGCAAGTGGGCTTCCTTTGTCCATACAAAACTTCATGAGTCAAACATGGGCTAGCTTATTCAATAAGATGGAAATATGTGCTAGTCCGGCTAGATGCCAACCATGCCATCGTACTTGCCCAAGAAACCGGAGAAGTTCTTTTGGGTTTCGAGGTGTAGGAAATTCCATGATGACCTTAACCTTCAGGATCCACTACGGTCCCCTTTTCTGAAATGATGTGACCTAGCAATTTGTTGGACTTAACCGCAAAAGTGGATTTGCTTGGGTTAAGACAGAGCTATACCTTTTTGCATGACTCAAAAGAAGCCTCTAAATGTTCCAGATGCGTGACCATCTTGTCCAAAACATAAAGTCCTCTAAGAAGATTCGTATAAAAGATGTATGGGATGAGCAAAGATTTGTTCATACATCGTTGGAAAGTTCTCATCACATTCTGCAACCTGAACCACATCACCGTCTAGGAACATACTCCCCAGTTTGTAATGAATGTTTTTTTAGGTATATCTACTTTGACCATTCAAACCTGATTATATCCACTAAAACCATCAAGGAATGAATACATTTCACAACTCTCTACCTCATTGAGCATGCTGTCCAAGAATGGGAGTGGAAAAGGATCCTGTATTGTTGCTACATTCAATTTTCTATAATCCAGGTAGATTCTTAAATGCTTGTTCTTCTTCGGTATGATGAATATGGGAGAGACCCATTCCGGATTCTCTATGGGTACAATATATCCAACTTTGATTAATCTATCTAGCTCATGCTTCACATGCTCGGCAAAGTCTGGAATCATCCGGTATCTTTGCTGCATGATTGGGGTAGCATATAGTTTAAGCAGGATTCGATGATGATATAACTTGGGGTCAAGAACCTTCATATTTGCATATGTCCATGAAAATACATCTTTGTACTGTTGTAGAAGGGCAATCAGTGCTAGCCAAAATTTCAGAGCAAGCTCCAAACATATTCGGATAGGCTTTAGGACTTCTACATTGTGAAGGTTCACAACTTCTAATGAATCCTCTTCAACCTGAATTTTTGCCAACTCCATGGGATCTTTCATTACTATATCCGCAATATCACCTTCTATTGTTTCCAGAGGCTCGCTACGGACATTGGCCGCCATACTATCATAGTATGGGTTGATAACTACGGTGACTTCCACAACCCCGAAAGATAAAAAATCTTTATTAGCTTCTAGAAACTATTGTTCTTCATCTTCCTCTAGGCCATCCAACATGTGAGGAGGTTTCAGCAATATGGGTTTTTCCTCTTGAAGATAGTATTTCTCTTCTTCTAATGGAACCAAAAATTTTGCATGTCCTTTCCAAAATGTGATAGTCTTCTCATCCCAATTCTGCCGCACTTTAGCATTCTCTAGCGAGGGTAGTCCCAACAATAATTTATAATATAGATTCTTACCTTTAAGTTCTAACACTACAAATGTAATATTGAACAGCACGTGTGAAATTTTGATAGGGATATCTTTAATCAACCCTACTCATTGTACGTGCGACGGGTCCACCATCCGAACAAAAAAGGGGGCAAGCTCAATAGTGTTCCAACCCATTTGTTTGCATGTAGTTGTGGAGGTCATGTTAATACTTGATCTGCCATCGATCAGGACCTTCGCGATGGGTTTCTTCTTATACCTAATTGTAATTGTGGAAACTGCGTAGTACACTATCCTATTTGGAACATCTTTTACCATCGAAATGGAGGGTTCTGAACTCGGAGATGGTAAATATCTTTCCTATAAGTGTTTTAGTAATTTCTTTCGAAAGGTTGGAAGGAGTTCCAATAAGGCTCTTAGTGATAACTTAAAATGTGAATCATGGAGTAACTCACAAGAACTATCATTCAATGATGCCTGCAGATCAAGATCGCCCTAGATCCATCTGAATCTAGATCGTTGGTTTAGAATCTAGATCCATCCGATTCGGATGGACCTAGATCCATCCGAATCTAGATCGTTGGTTTAGAATTCTGAAGGAAATCTCTTATCATTAGCCTGTGATGGCTGAAAATTCTAAACAAATTCTATTGGAGGTCCGAAAGTTTCCCTTTCCTAACCTGTTTCATTTATATCCAGAGTGGGTTTAATAGTTTTCTTACCATGGTTGCGCTCTTATTCTTGACTACTCGATTCTGTTGGGCCCATCTTGGAGTCTACGTAATGCGGTGGGTACTCTTGAGCCCACTCTACTGCTTTCTTAAATATTTGCTTCTACTTCATTGGTACTGGATATCTGATTTCTAGCCGCTCTGATACTCTTGCTCGACCTAGTGACTACCGATGCAGAGGATTCCAAATATTTTAAGGTCACCACATTAGCCATAGGTTCCCTATGCTTAGCCTCTTGTTTTCACTAATCATATTCTTTGGCTTCTTCACATTCCCATCTTCTTATGTCCATATTGCAAGCAAAATTGTCACTATATCGGTTGATGTCCTAAATTGTTTGGGCCTGGTGGTCGAAACCTCCTACCTCTCCCAAACTCTTGAAACGTTTGCTGAAAACCTCGCCGCTATTCAAGAAATTGTTGTGGACCCAAATACTACAATGGGCCTAATACTCTAACATCTTGGCTATCCTACCATTGTCTAGAGGGAATTGGTGGCTTGTATCCCATTGGATTTCCTTTCCACAAAGGAACATCTACTTGTGTAGTAGCCACTAGTGTGTTCTTCGCATTAGATCCACATTCATCCAGACTATGATTATTATTATTATAGATTGGACAAAATACTTGATTCAATGCACAATCAGTCATAATATGGCCCGCATTCCTACGCCATAAACAATACAAATGCTACACTAGAGTAATACTTTTCTTCATCGCAAGATTGGTCTTCTTAGAGCCCAAAATGGCCAACTATATTTTTCGGTCCATCCTTCTCGCTAAATCCATTATCTGATCAAGTGTACAAGTTTGGTCCAATGTGTACATGTAGATCTTTTCTTTAATAGCTGGTTGAAGTCCATCAACAAAAATTTCCTATAGCATTTCTTCTAAAGGACATTTGTCTATCAGAAATTGTCGTAGCATAGATTTGAAATATGACGCATATTGCTCTACTGTGCCTTTCTGCATCATATACTAAAGCATAGCATAAAGCTCCAAAATGCTCTAGGCGGTCTGAAATTGCTCTAAGAAGGTCTCTTTTAACTCATCATAGGATGAGAAATGATCTAGAGAGTACTCGATGAGCCATTTAACTACACCGCCCGCCTGTGTAGCTTGGAATAAATGAAATTTATGTTTATCATCTTGTAAGTTACAATGATTATAGATATATTGATTTTCGAATGTACACATGTGCACATGCGGGTCTTCATCTATTCTTCCATAAAAATGAATATAATTCAACCCTTGCAATTGATTTGTGTGTGCCATCGGGTCTTCCAACTCTTATAAGGTACCGAGTTGAGTCAAAGGAACTAGAGCTAAAGCCAACTTTGGGTGGGGTTCATTGCCACAGTTGTGGCCTATGTCTGCAAGGTTTTCTCCTTCCTGCTGGTTGGCTCCACTAGCTTCCCCTTGCCATGAGGCCTTTGCTAGCTCGCCATCTCTCCACTCAAAGATCTATTCTTGCAGAAGTTTTGGAGGTAACACTCTGTTTTCCTCTCAATAAAGCAATTATTTTGTGATATTGACTACGTCCATGAGAGTAATGTCTTCTAGATTGAATGTTGCTATAGTATGTTGAACGAACGCGTCCGGATACTTGTGATGGGAATCACTTGTCAGGTACTCCTTATCGCTTTGCAACGGTACGCTATGATTTCAGCGACTCCATCCCATCCTCATCGCCAAATGTTTAGATGATATTTTGCTTTAGTGAAATACGACACCGAATATCCAAAGGACTAGGATCGGGAACATGGACTATAAGTGTAATACTACAATCACAACATGCATTTACGTTCCTGATTTAAACTGTATCACGTAATACTTCAAGAATAGTAACACTACATATACTCAAAGACTTTGTACTCACAAACAGACTTAAGAAAGAAAGTGATCTTGATAAGAACAATACCCTTTTATTAATCAGACCGCTAGTACATTCTACAATACAATATGGTTGCGTCTCACAATGTAAAATTGCATCTATTAGATCTATTTAAACTACACCACTCTGTAGTGTCTTGATCACTAGAATTGGTTCCTCTTTCGCACTTTGTATCACAATGAACCACACTGCTCTTCTTCATAACCTCTCCACCGTTCCACACCTCAAAATACAGGAACAACACTTAATAATTACAAAATCTGGAAACTTTTGTTATCTCAATAAGAATCCCATTTTCCCATTACATAGACAATACATCCTTCAAATAATGTGGTCCTCCACACTAGGATGATCCATGAATGACAAATAATGTTTTCCACAATCCTCAAGCAATTTTGCAACATGTGTGCTAACATAAATAATGCTTTCGCCATCATTCCCTTCATTGTTATGCATCACAAAGGTGGAAAAAATATCACTAAAATTTTTTTCATCATCACACCCCTTATAGGCATCCAATATGGGTGTCATATCATCATACAATATGAAATCATGCTTATCTGGGGCTGCCATGAGAGTATGTAACTTTGCATCGTCAATGCATTCCAAATCATCATCATAATATACATCAAATATAGGTAAAAAATCATACTTTGCATCATGCAATATGGCAATGTCATCAGCATCATCATAAATATCAAAATATAGTGCAACATCAAGATTACATAATGGAGCCTCATACGTGCTTTTATTTTCACTAAATAGTGGTAAAATAGGAGCAAGTGTATCTTCTTTTCCATACTAAATATGTAATGAATCAATGTATAAATGTGACTCATTTTTTTCAGCACAATGAGCATAAAAATTTGGAGCAACATTATTATGTATCTCATCATCATGCATGATTGTTGTAGAGAAATCATATGTATGCATATCATGTGTACATTCTTCATTTTGTACAACACCATGATCATCCAAATACATAACATTTTCATGCATGTCATCACCAATGAATGTCATGGTATGAGTATGATCATCAATAGGATTGCTTTTAGGATCAACGTTTCCATGCAAGGAATCAATACTAGAGCAAAATGTGGAATTCACACACAATTCATCTTCTTCCTTTAGTGCATGTGCTAATGTATTCTCATGGGCATCTTTTCCATTATTTTTGGATTTGAAAGGATCACGCATACATGAATCAATTTTGCCATTGTTTTTAAAATACACTCTAAATTCAAATGGTAACTCATCATTTAGAATGTAGGTGGTGTGCTTAATTCTTTCTTGCAATTCCCCATACCTTTTAATAAATTTATCAAGCAACCTTGGTGGCATGCATGTATAATCCCATAATGATGGATTCGAGTCATACTCCTCCCTTTTCCTTCACAAACCCCTTTTTTATATGCAAATCCCATACCAAAGTGTTGTTTCACTTTCGCAACCAGCAATAATTGTTTCCCAAAGTGTGGCCCATGCAACAAATGCTTTAAGTTCTTCTTTATCACACAATGAACTACATCCACCCAAAGAAGAATTATTTGGACACCAAAAGCATGCATCAAGTAAATGATCATTACTATGGCATAAAAGGCAATCGTGCACAAATATATGGTCATGCGTATTTCAATTATGTGTATTGTCCATGTGGCACTTCATTCATGCATTTATGGCATGCTTGGAGGACAAGAATTCTCACAATCCCTTAATTAAACTCATGCTCATACTCAATGTAGCCATGCCATGCACCCATAATGTACTCCCAAAGCAAAATTGGATAATAAATCGACAAAATGGATGGACCATTCCATGCACAAGGAGATGCTCATGCAATTGCATATTGAATTGAAGTTTTCATGCTTCTAAAAGCAATCCATCCCCATAACTCTTTTGCTAGTCTCTCTGTCTCATTATGTGACTCGCTTAATGCCATTAAATCTGTTAATGCCATGAACTCACTTAATACCATGCTCAAGAGAATCTCTCTAAGTAGCTCATGCTCCATATGCCATGTGTAGGATGAAAGTATGTCAGTGAAGGAGATACCTTTATGGCAATGTGGGGCATTGAATCTATGCTCCACAAAGGACCTCACGGCACCAGTCTGAATGTGGACCGGCCCGCAATAATATCTATCTATGGTCGTGAATGAAGAGAAGTGTGGCGAGTGCCTCCTTGCACAAATAGAGAGAGCAAGAAAAGAGTCGTCACATGCAGACACCAGTAATCAGAGGATGTGGCCACTTGTTTTTGTCTGCATGACACACATTTACGTGAGGGCACCAACTGACGGTCCCACACTGTGCAGGTTCTCTTTTACCTAAGCGTGAATGTCAATATAGTGGCCAAAAGCCATCGATGTAGCAACCGAGAATTATTGGTTTTTGTATCGATTTAACGCTGTCTACGTTAATAGGAAATTAGACACGATTGAATGGCACTTGAAAACGGGATAAGAGTTTCATTGAATGTGTCACTATACACGTCATGATACATGTCGCAAACTCCTTTATGCAAAAACACACACACATTCACACACACACACGCACACATCCTATAACGTGTCAATGGAAAGCCCCGTTCATCTTGCAAGAGATCTAGTGGCCACAAAATTAGTTGCCCGAGGAATTGTCTCTCTTGCTGTTTCTGCGGAATTCCACTTGTCCTTGAGAAGCCTCTCTCAAGGTTTATATCAAGTTTCTTGAGAAGTCTCTCTCCAAGCTTCTCGAGAACTCCACTTGTCGCATTTCAAGATGGTATTCGATGGGGAATCAAAATCCATTCTTTCTCAGAATGTCAGTGAGATACATGAATGAGTAATACGAGCCTCACAATTGGAATGAAAACAAGAGTTGTAGTGTGTAGGACACAAAGGACAATGCGGACACATCTTATTTGTCCATTTCTTCTGACTAGCGGAGATTATATCGCTCTGTAGTGAGAGGGAGATAGTATGGGCATTGGGCATATCATGTATGTGTATCTATGTGTATGTGAGAGAGAGAGAGAGGTAACTGTCTCTCTCGAATCCTCCATGTGTCAAATACATCGATGGATAGAGAGAGAGAGAGAGAGAGTTGTCAAAGTACGGTCGATACACTCATTGCGCCTGAATGTCGCATCTGATCCGGCCAAGAAAGAAGATATAAAATGGGTATGCAATGATGCATGTGTTTATCGTGGAAGGATGTTATGTTCTATTGATGTCAAGGTGCATAAAAAACTTGACGAAGACCACAAGGCCTACTCTTGTGTCAAAGACAATATCTACTGCTATTGCAAGAGAGGACGAAAAACCATACTCGGTGAGATCGTATTTTTGATATTCGGATATTGTCGACCATGGATTTTTTCTCATAAAATCCAAGGTCTGCATCGAATCAAGACTTGAAGTGTCGACCATCCACCTTCTGTCAGACGTAAGTCTTTCCGCTACGAAGAATTCTTTGCCAATCTGTTTCTCATAAAAAGAAGTTCTTTGGCAATCTTGCTATGGCAAAATACTTTCTCGTTATTTTTCGTGCATTCCTGAATGTCTTCAGATACTCATCTGCATTCCCACTCATGTGAGCATTTCAATCTCTATCGCCGGAAGATCACTATATTATACATTATGGAATAATGGAATGTTAAATAGATTTTAATGTTTCGAGATTTTTTATGTGATTGTGTTTTGATTTAGAAGGTGAAGATTTATGAGAGCATGAATGTACATGGATTTATTCAAATATTTTTGAAGATATTTAAAAGATAGTATTCCAGATATTTTTTCTAAAAATAGTAGATCACTTAGAAAGCGGCGTTTTTGTAAAAATAGTAGATCATTTAGAAAGTGATGATTTGCAAATAAAATAGATATTTTGTAAATGCATGCTTTTTGAAGCATCACCTTCATGTATCTTCTATTCAAATCTTAATGAAAAAATACCTATTAATAAACATACTATAATAGACTCCTCCATTAGTGTATGTGGGGAAAGATTGTAGCCAATCTTCTGCTGAGTTTCTTGTCTCTCTCTATTCTCTGTATGCTTTTGTGAGATTTCATTTTTGTATTATGTCTGTACACGTGCATCTTCAAGATCCGATTAACAACCGTTGTGTATGCATCGTCTTCATACCTTTTATTGATAAATATTCGTTTACCTACAGACCATCTAACCTATGTGTATGTATGTGTTAATGGCATGTGAAATGGTAGTACTGAATCGCAGTGTATGCCAATGCCTGTGTCTTCCTCTACCTTCCCGTTCAAACCATCGAGTTTCTAGGAACAAATTAATAAGATCAATATTATTTATTTTTAGAAAGACTCACACTTCTGATGGTATACATCCAATCCTTCCATCGCCTCATTCTAATCTAGCTTCTTATAGTAATGCTCGTGGCTGCAGATGTAAAAAGATTCCGAATTTTGGGATTTCTTAAAGCATAAAATGCTTGGAGAAGAAGTTCTTAAGTATCTAACTCATTACCGAATATCAAATCCTTTATTAGTTCGATTTTCAAGAATCTAATTCATTACCAAGTACTTTGGACTACTTCAGGCCCTTTGTACTCAATCTTAGTTCCCCCAGCCTCAATATGAATATTCTACGAACAGGCAAAATACTTTTAAATTGGACCTTATAAGGTCATTAATAACAATACAATATGTTTTTAATCTTGTTGTTCTCAAGGAAAAAACACTTTATGATGTCTAAAATTCGGGGGGCTCTTACAATTCGATATTCTTTTGCCTAAAAGGAAAAGAGATTTTTTGATTGACCATTCTTTAAAAGGGTTTCCAAAGTTAGTAGCACATCTCTCTTTCTAGATCTTCCAGAGGGTCTTGGCTCTTATAGCATTCCACAATGTTGAGTGGACCCCACATGAAGGAGACGAGAGGATGATCAAAGTTCTTTGTATAGTCGTCTAAAAATGCATAGGCAATCCAAGTTTTGTGGGATCCGGGGGTTCCATGGGTACTTGGCTCGTTCTCTTGTATAGCTATTTTTTATATTAATTAAAGCTTGCGAGAATAGGCAATCATCGAACTTCCTTTCAAAAAGGAAAATAATACAATATGTTATTTTTTAGGAATGGGATAATGGTTCAACATAAGCACCTTTTTTTTTCCTTTCGCTACGGAGGGCTGCACATTATATGGCATAAGAAATGTTGTTACGTGGGCTTGGGTGAAAAGCATCCCTTAGGTCCCGATCTAGATGGGCACTACCATTAGTGCCATGCGCCACTCATGTTAGTATCCACCTTCGGGCCGGGCACTTTGAATATGCATGGCGCGAGACGGAGAGGGATTAAGGATTAAGTATGTGGTTGGCTTTAAACGCACATGACCCTCTATTTATGTTTGCTTCTTTATATTCACTATGGATGATTGTGTGTGAACATTGTGTGTGTGTGTGGGTGTGGGTATGCGTAGGAGAAAGAGAGAGAGAGAGATTAAGTATGTGGTTGGCTTTAAACGCACATGACCCTCTATTTGGGTTTGCTTCTTTATATTCACTATGGATGATTGTGTGTGAACATTGTATGTGTGTGTGTGGGTGTGGGTGTGGGTATGCGTGTGAGAAAGAGAGATAACTACAGGCTACATTCTCTCTCTAAGCCTCCATGTGTCAAATTGATGTTTATTGAAAGAGAGAGAGCGGTCAAAGTATGGTCGACACATTCGTTGCGCTTTGATGGCTCATCTGACACGGCATATCATGGAAAAATGTTATGCCCTATTGATGTCACAAGACTTACTCCTGTATGAATAACAATATATATTGCTCTTGCAAAAGAAGACTAAAAATATCGTAGGAGAAATCTTATTTTAAGTATTCGAATATTATAGACCGAGGATTTCTTTTTTATTAATGCATTTTCTTCACATACATGTCAGCTACAGACCATGTAACCTTTGTGTATGTATGTGTTAATGTGTATGTATGTGGTAATGTCATGCGAAATGGTAGTGTTGAATTGTACTGCATGACAATGTCTGTGTCTACTCCTAGCTATTTTCTTGTACATGTCGCTAATGTCCGCTCTCAGAAGAATGGAAATGCAGCAGCTTTTTGCAGCTATTTTGAGAAACAAACTTAAATTGATTGAAAAAATGAGAAGCAACGGGATTAGATATCGAATTTTTTAATATGGCCTCGTTCTTTAAACCAAATCTATTCGTATAAGAAAAGGGTGGATTACAAGAGAAACGAAGGGGATATAAAAGGTCAAAGAGCTTCTTGCCGTGCTTCGAGCACGACCTAGTGGAAAACACCAAGGAGTTTTATGACGGTTTGATATATGCTGGAGCCATTTTTGCTTATAATCTTGTTATTCTCTATTACATATGATGTTTAAAAGTTGGGGTGGGGGCAAAAGGGGGCGGGAAAGGGGGGGGGGGGGGGGGGGGGGGGGGGGGGGGGGGGGGGGGGGGGGGGGGGGGGGGGGGGGGGGGGGGGGGGGGGGGGGGGGGGGGGGGGGGGGGGGGGGGGGGGGGGGGGGGGGGGGGGGGGGGGGGGGGGGGGGGGGGGGGGGG